>JAHREE010000567.1:5767280-5793807 GCA_033628505.1 Tringa tobata
TACACATGAGTTCAGCATCTTTCTAGCTGATGAAAACAGAATGCGCAAATGGAACATTTTATTTCTGTTTAAACATAAAAGATCTGTGATACAGGACTGCTTTTTCTAGCCTTTGGTCAATATATGCAATAAACAACAGCTGACAGTCTTTTGAGAGATTACAGTAGACTCCACATTTCTAGGATTTGCTAGGAAATATTTCCCTTAAGTTCACACCTGTGATAACTTAATTTTTAATCAATAGAGATAGCCAATAGACTTTTTTTTTTCCTTCTCCTAGGCAGTAAGGAGATAAGAGGGAATATTTTATTATTAATAAAATTTAATATATATAAGTACAATTTGACCTAGATAAATTCCAGAAGAAATCTGAAAGCAAAAGCAAGATAAAAATTCCCTGAATATATATGGCAACTAGAATTCTACCAATGTTTGTATAGATTTTTAAAACTACTCTTTTTGTGAGAGCTAGAGACGTAGAGGGAGAGGTAGTTGCTTGTTCCTTGTTTGTTTGGTCAAGGTTTAGTTATTGCTTTTCCAGTGTCCCTGTTCTCATAATTGGTTAAAGCTTTTATAAACAAGGACATTATTTCTATTTTCATATTGTATAAAGTAGATGAAGTAATATGGAAAAGTTTAATGAAAATGAAAATAATGCCTGGTAAAGCAATTTACAACTGAAAAAGGTGTGAGAATATCGGCTTCGGACATGCTGAACCAAAACAATCTTGAGAAATCTGCCTTTTTAGCAGAAATCTACATTTTAGTTTAAATATGGCTCAGTGCAAAAGATGAGAGAAAAGTTCTCAAGAGCAGAAAAGGCACAACGTAATTTTACAACTAATTATTAAAAAGAAGACACAGTTAGAAATACGATTACTTTCTACCTTCACCTTAGGATCGTTACTGCCAAGGTAGACTAATAATGCAATTACTTTTAGAAGAAGTTCTTATTTTGCTGAATTAACAGAAACTGGTGGATGTACAATTTAATATGCAAATTGAAAAAGGGGGTTGTAGAATTCTGGCAAGAATTCCCCTTTTATTTGTGTGTGCTCATTATTTTAAAAGGAATCTAGACACATTTCTTCAACTAAACTAACTCTTCTTTCTTTCTATCAAGTAATGGCTTCTCATCATAATTGCTACAAATTGAGACTTCCAAAATTGCTGAAGGGAGTTAAGTGTTCAATTCACTGAGAAAGCCAGAGGGAGAAGAGTGTGTTACACCGAGTTTGAAACTCACACACATTCACCCTCACACTGTGAAATAAATGCCATGTGGATTTTAATAAATGCTTTTTATTAGAGGACCTAAAGCATTTATTAAATGTTTCAGATTTTAAAAAAAAAATTCTTTGGATTTTTTAAGTAAAAAGACAATTGCCATCTAAGATGCTCAGATTCTTTTAGAAATTCTTATACCTGAATCTGTCTGTTGAACACTTCCAGCATTACAACTTGATTTTAGATTGTTTTAAAATATTTAAATATTTAAAAAATAACTGAGGTATGGCATAATTTTTAATGTCATATGACACTTGAACTATATTGTTTTACTATAGACTTGAGGTCCACTGTAAGATAATTTTTCCATTTAAAAGGTTTTTAAACATTTTAAAATGTACTTTTACTGTGTATTAGTGAAAAAATAGATCACTTGGAATAGTTTCACAGACATGTAATTGTGTTGAGAGATGCCTTTGGAGATGTGAGGATCAAGAGTTACTTCTAGCCTAGGAATAAATTGTTACCTGAAATACAGCAGTCAGACTTTAGTCCTTGCTTTCCCTATTTGAGAGTTTTTCTTATTCAAGCACTTAATTTAATTTCATTTTGTTTATTTAAAATTTCAGTAGATGCTGAAAGTTGAGTTTCCTACATTCCAGCTTGAATTACTAAGCACCCACGCACTCATTTTTTTTTTCCCAGTAGGAGAAAACCTGTGGGTTTGACCTGAAGAGCAGGCCTAAAGTCCATAGTGTCAGATACTTCATTTTTGCGCTATCTGCTGATACGACATAATACCCAAACCCCTCTGTGCATCAGGGTTATTCATGCAATGTCTGGAGATTGTTTTAAACTGCCTGCTGCCATTGTGACTAGTATTTTTACTGCCAGCTTTCCAACTGAAAACACTCCTGGAAATAGTCATATAATTTCTTGCTCTCTCCTCAAGACTCTGATGTCCATTCCGGGTTAGAGAGAGAACACTCCTGGAAAACTCTACTGAAGGTAGGGAGGGACTTGCTTTCTCTCCTTAAGGTTATGGGGTATAGTTTTCTTATAAAACATAGCTGAATGAAGATGTCCACTCAGTTTTTCTAGATTAAGCCCAGGACTAAGTTGAAGCTGGTCCTCACACATCCTGAGGTTATTTTTTTTTAAATCATTACTTTTACTAAGAGTGTACCTGCACAAATGTGTGGAAGCACATCCAGCGGAGTCAATGCTCTGGTTCTTCCTTAAATGTCCTTAAATGAAAACACTTACTACTACTGCATTTGTGGTGAAACTCAGTCTTGGATAAGACATCTTTAAAAAGTTAACATCCTGTAGCTACCAGCTGTAAATCTGCTCAGTCTTCTACAGAAAAGATTTTAATTAGATATGCTTCAAAGACAATTTATTGATACCTGGGGAATATTCTGATTAAAAAGGAGGCACCTCCATTAGGCAGCAGTTGAGCTGGATTTTAGGATTACAGTTAGGATTTAGGTGTCTAAATTTCATCATTAGGTGTCTAATTTCATCATTAGGTGTCTAAATTTCATCTTCAGGCATCAAGTTGCTTCTTTTCAAAAATTACTATGTGGATTAACCAGGCCTAGTTATACCAACAGAAAAAAAATTATGGAATACACTCTCAGCAATGAAATCTTCACAGTCATGAAATTTATGAATTTTCCTGATTGGCTTAGATAAAGGGAAGAAGGATTTCAATCAAACGGGATAAATATTTGATCTTACTTTGCCAGTTAAAAGTGCACACCACTGTAATTTGTGCTTTCAAAATTTACAAAAAGTAGTTATATAAAGTGTAACACTGTATCTTCACCATCCCTGCCTCAAGGTGTATGTTATACTTCTACCTTTCTGCAGACTTATCATTGTGTAGTTAATAGAAAGATGATGAAGTGATGGGAATTAAAGAATGAGACCTTAAATAATAGTTATCCACAGAGTCTTACAGTGCTTAGCAACATCATGCATTTGGTACTATCACCAAAATCAGTAAACGGCAAATTTAGGATTTACTATCTGTTGTGAAATCAAGTTCCAACGTTTGCAACTTTTCAGTAGCTACTATATTTAGACATTTTTCCTTTTTCTTATTTTGAACCATTTGGTATATATTTTACTATTTCACTTCACTATGATCCAATCCTGCTCAACGGAAGATGTAAGAATTTTCACAGCTGTGGAATATTTTCAGGCCAAGAGGCCAAAAACTCCTCTTGAAATTCTCTTGCAGGGTTTTCAGTTGTCACAGGACCAGGTCTTGGGAAACGAATACTATGGGACCACATATTCACAGGTGCCGAAGGCCTACATCCTACAAAAATATATCTCATTGATTAGGAGCGTAAATCTGAATTTCTGAAAATAACTCATGTTGCTGTAACTTTCAGCAAATTAAAAGATATGGCTAGAAAGATTTGTACAAGGAGACCTTATCTCCCTCTCTAACCATTTTTCATGCTGATTGACCATAATATAGCTTGGAATTGGACGTTATAGGGCTACATCAGTGGTCACAGGACTGTATTAATGCACTACTTCTTTTCAAGCTAATTAGCTCCGCTAAGCACCTTGAGTACTGTCCAAGCGTAAGTTACTGCAAATACTTATTCCATATGAAAATATTAGTATGCACAATAAAAACAGGAATCACTTCAATAAGTCCTAGAGTCTTATTTTATATAGAAACCCATATATTTATCATTGAGTTCAGGGTCCTTTTGCTGTAGATCATATCCATTGCGTAAGTGTAACCGGGGAGTGCCAGCTACTTCATGTATTAGTAGGAATCTAAGAAGTAATGTTCTTGTCAGTAGGAAGAGCAGCTCAATTCATCTTACTATGCCCAATCACAACCTTGTATAATAATGTTGTGCTCCCCCAGAGAGGAACAGAATGTTTCCTTTTGTCTTCATTTAGTGTTTGCCATTTACCCTTTATAAATAATATGCTGCAGTTAGGAATCCTCATGCTGCTAAAATTAAAACATTGTTTTCCTTTTGGCATCCAGGGATCTGCGAGACAACATGAAGAACTGGTGCATGTGACCCTGCTCAACAAGAAAAAGTCGAAAGGCTGCATTTTAGGCTTGGCTCCTATTTTGCCTTTTAACAAATGACACATTTGTCTTTTACTGCATACGTAACATTCCTTGCTCCGGTGATGTCCCTGCAATACCTGTAGGGAACCTACAGCAAGGGAAGAAGGGACTTTACGATAATATATCTTACTCTGAGTATGCAAAGCTGTAGAGGAGGCTGCTGCAACCCTGGCAGCCTCCAAGGAAATATTATTCATTATGTATTTACAGTTATTGGATTAAAACTTTGTAATGTGCTCTGTTCAATTAATAATAATACAGAGCAGAATGAGCTATGAAATGCATTGTGCCTTTTAAAAGATCTAATATAAGAAAAGACAAGCAGTTTGTCCTAATGAATGCATCTAATTGGTGCACTTTATTATAAAACACTGGAACAGCATTTTTCACAAGGCAGTTCTATTTGTAACAGGCTGTCTCCAGCACGTCAGGGTGTAATAAATGTGCTGCAGACTAGAACTGCTGATTAGCATTTCTGGAAGCCTGGGAAGTTAGTGGAACTTGTTTGCCATTGCAGAAAGACCTTCTGAATCCTGCGGGAGGGACCCGCGGCACTGTCATCCGTTAGGGATACGCTTACGTGACCGACCTTCTGGAGATCTCTGCTACCAGCCCCCAGCAGGCATGCGCAACCGGGATAACCGAACAGCCAGAACAACAAAGAATTTCTACTACTTTGTTGTCCCCCTGGTGACTTCCACAGTATTGATATACAAAAGAGGCTTTCAATAAATACTGTCTTCAACAAAGTAGAGTTTTCACAGCAATAACTTGAGATAGATGTATGGTTTATGTATGACACTAACTCACTGTCCGCGCCGTCCTTTGTTCATTTTTGATGAATGTAAAGAGGAAGAAAGAAAGGATGCACATGCAAGAATTCTTTTGAGTTATAAGAAGAAACAAAAAGCCCTAGAGGCACTTCTGAAAACACACCTTAAAGCCTCAGAGGAAAACAGTCAACAGTCAATATTCTTTTGGCAGGACCCATATAGAGAATGACATGACAGCATTCAAGCAAAATAGTTTAGATAATATTAAATCTATGCAGAAATCAAATCTATACTGAAGAAATAAAAGACTATGAAGAGAGTGAGCTTTGACCCAAGATTCTTTTGTTTGCATTCTCAATAACTAACAAGTAGCTTTTCAGGCCTTTATTTCCTCAAAAGCTATACCAGTAAATATAGTCAATTTTATTTTTTTGTGCTTTTGAAATAGAGGATACCCGAGAAAGCTTCCCTTGGAAAAATAAACTTATCCTTTCAGACTTCAGTCCTCATGTAAGGAAGCCTTTCAGTCTCAGTGGTAGCCTTCATTTCCCTTCATATTCACCACTGAAAGGCGCACCCCACAGCCCTCGCTGGGGCTTGCAGTCCATTAGCCTGAACCTGGGAAACACGTCTCCAACTTTATGGTGTCATTCAGCCTAACTGCATTAATCTGCCTTAATACATTCTCCTATAATAAGATGGATCCACCTCATTACTTTTACTAATTTATCTGAAAGAACAGAGGCTTCCACAATGGTTGCTTGGGCACTGCCCTGGTATCTCTAGCATTCAAAAACCTGCTGATTCTCTCTAATGTAAAGGGATAAATCATGCAGCCATATAGGGACAGTATGACTGTATATTTACCTTCATTAATGCCCCTGTCCCTGAGAAAGGCAACTTTATGAGCAGGAAGTAGCAAAAACGAAGTCATGGGTTAGAAGTAAACTTGCTTTGTATATGTATTTCTGTTAGGAGTCAAAGATATAAATGTTCAAATGAGGTAGAGGAAGCAAATAGGCATCAAGCAAGCATAATCAAGGTACCACATGCTGCCTTCTGTCAGACAATATACAAACTGATTGGCCTCAATCACATCATATTACGTTTTGACACCAAGCTATGCCTGAAGACCAAACGGCAGGGAAGTTGAGTGGAGGTTTTGGATAGCACACACATCTCAGGACTGGGCTCTGCTGCCCAAACCACCAGTGGTGGCCGAGGCACCTGTGTACAACATACAACATGGTCCAGGGAAAGCAGCAAATCCTGCCTTGGTATCCCTCAGTCCTGGCGGCCCGTCCTGGGCTCAGGATAAAATTAAAGAAGTGTACTTGATGATCTCGCTAGAAAAACAGCAAAGGCTTATGTGATTCACAGCATATTTACTGTATGCCTGCTACCCCTTCCTGCCCAAGGGTGGGCATCATGGGAATAATTATGTTGATTAAACAAGTCCAAGTAACCCTGCACCAGTGAGCTATGCTGGCTTTGGGCCAGTCTGTACAGTATCTGGACCACTGTCTACATTCTGTTAACGTTATTTTATATGCTGCTGCTTCTGAATATTATTTTTCTTGTCTTTTACTTATTTGTCTATTATCTACTTTTCAGCGGTATCTACTAATGCTGATCCCCATCTGTACATCCCTCTGTGCCCAGATGTCTACAGCCTTCTTCTACAGCTTCCACTTCAAGCCCCGTTTAGGGGCAGCAGCGAGGACTCGGTAGGCCAGAAGGGTGAATGGGAATGAGTTTGGAAGACTTTCCTTCATGGCATTGCTTCTTCATGAGGCCCTGAGGCATACATTAAACTCCCAAATATTATTCAATGCTGTTTCCCCAATGCTCAGATTCCCCCAATAAATCGGCTTGTAAGACAGCAGCCCTTACAGATGGTTTGGCATCACAGGGCCCTCAGGAATCGTGATTTCATGAGGGAAATAAGTATTACAAGAAACGAACTCTTTATGAGAATTCTGAAATTCTTTGGAGACTTCAAAGACATGACTGTACAATAGTATGTGTATGGCCTCTTGACATTCAATAGACAGCATGGAGAAAAACAAACCAAACCAAACAAAAACAAGAATGAAAGCCTTCTCTTTTGTGCCTTTGATGAAAGGATATAAAAGAAATTGTGAGTTTCCCTTTTTAAAACAGTGGTCCTAATTAGGATTTCTTACACACTGGAAACAATCTGCTTAATAGGTCATAAATAAATTATAGCTATTCTACATACAGAGTCAAAATACAAACCTGAATTAGCTCAGCTTGATGGAAAATATTTGTGTATCTTGTAAATCAAACTGTGTCATCTAAAGGCATATTTCGCCCCGCATTTTCAATTGATTGAGCCTGAACTGAAATGTTCCCTTTTGGGTCAGAGGCTGGTATTGGCCTTTTAACTTGCTGTGCAAGAGCTTCCAGGCCTGAACTTTCTCAAGCATAAATGTCAATACAGCAGTCAAAGTGTTTGGCTTATTCCAGTTAAGACATCTTTTTGTGTATTTCCATATATAGGATAACATTAATATTAAAAAAATAATCCCCAAGTTCTGTCTATTATTTAGAATATATGCCAACATACAAAATAAACTAAAGCATACTGGGGAGATTCCTCTACATGTTATCTCTGGAATACATACCGTACTCTAATTTCTTAGAATAAGTGCATAATGCATAAACGTTTCTGATGGTAGCTTACAAAAATGACGTGCATGGTATATGATTATTACAAACTCTTTTTCTATTGTCGAAAGGTTCATGACAATTTTTGTTTCAGTGTTCCTGAAGAATAGCATGGGACACAAAACGATAGCCAAAATACATACATACAGGTAAAAAATAAAATGGAAAAATGCATACTGAAAATTAATGAGAGATTTTAGTAAAGGAACTATTATTTACATTTCAAATATTTTATTATCCCTTTGGTCTGAGCTAAATTTCAGGTTGTTTCTACAGCAGGAGGGTTTTCAGAGCCTGCGCAAATCTTCTCTAGCTGAAGAGAGGAAGAAATGAGCAACAGAGGTGTCTGCTCACATTTCAGAGTCTCTTGCAGCCACCATTTTACCCTCAAACAACCTAGTGACTGACTATACTCAAATTACTGCTCATTAAGCTAGCATCATGGGTTTATGATGCACCAGCTACTGTGCATCAAATTGCTAAAATAACCACTTTGACCGATTTCCATTTCCCTTAGTCAGATACAGCAACTACCCTTACGTTTTGGCAAGTGGCATCCCAAGCCTCTTGTTTACTGAAACTGAGTAAATACATTGTAAAAGAGCTGAAAGATCTATTTCCTGGTAGATTAAAGGGCTTTATTACTTGTAGCTTCATGGGTCTTAGTTTCCTTTTTTTAAAATATCTTTGTCCTAATTAGGACTTTTTTTCCATGATCCAAACATGGTCACTTTCTTCTAAGTGAATGAAAATCAAGTTTTTTATGAAAGAACTTAAGTGTTTAAAGTCAAGAGTACAAATATGCAAATATGATCTCCTCACAGGAATAGTAAAAACAGCAATATTAAATATATTTCATGGCTAATTATGTTGCTTTTACAAAAGTGAAAGCTGCATGACTCTATTGTCATCCTAATGTAACTACATTATGCTACATGTGGTTTATTAATATGATTTTACAATTATTGGTTGGCTGAAGTGCAGGGTTAAGGGAGCTTCCCTCTCTTCAGAATAATGTTTACTTTTAAGTCCTGTGTGACGCACAGCATACTTTTGCCAATATAATTAATATAATTAATTTCCTCCTAAATTATTATGGAAAATTAAAGTAAAATTATAACTTTACCTATGAATTTTGACACAATTTAGAGAGATAGAAAAAGTTCACTTGAAATTGCATGACAGTACGTGAAGGGAGATAGTTTAATGTCTTTGAATCTGTGAAAAAATACTGATTCCTGAGAATGTAAGGCGGCTTAATAAATATTTACCTAATGCTTTTCCAAAGATAATCAAGCTTCTCTATGCAGTCTTCATTACCTGTGCTACGCGGTTGGTCACATTATGGCATTTCTCCTTTCTGATTGTTTTATCTTTTCTGTAAAAGCCCAAGCGCAAATGCTGAGTAGGATGTTCGAATGGGGAATAACAGGTTATTTTACTCATGTGTAGTTAGGTTTGGAAAATAAATGTATTCCTCAGAAGAATACCAATGTCCAAATAGTCGAGTAGTGAGGATGTGAGTGAGCAAGCAAACAAGCAAGAGAGAAAACAGGCAATAAGCGCTCATGTTGCCAGCTGTTAATACAGACTAATGGAACCCAAAGGTAAAGACATCCCCTTAAATGCTGGCTTGGTGCTATTTAATCAGTCACGTGGAAGGCAGGCTTGCCCATAAAGAAGTCTGGACTTGTATTACTAAGCAGATGAACGCACACAGTTGTCACAGTAGAGTCAACCTTTGTGCTAGACTTCAAAGTATACTGAGCACATCTGACTGAGGTGCCAACCTCTCCAGGCCTTAGAAGGAAAGCTCCATACACACGCAACGTGAATATATAGAAGGGGTGTAAACAGATACAGAAATAAATCGCTGCCTTTCCTATATATTTATACATGAAATTGCTAAGAAGGCGATGTTGTAGGTATGCATGCTTCCGAATGCACAGGTACCCTCTCACCAAGTCAAGACCATAAGTTCCTGAATGGTCATATAGACGCCGCAGCCAGAAAGCAGATGACCCTTTAGGACTCAGACATTTTAGAAAATAAATCTCTCCAATACCATATCTATATCCATGCGTAGGTGCATGTGAAAGCATGTGTATGTGGCATTCAATCATAACGTTCCTAAATCTCAAGCACAGAACCCAGTAATGTCTAATGGACTCATCGTTGTTTCTTAGGAGTTCAGAAACTGAAATCACCAGACCGTGTCTTCTTCAATTATTTATTTCTCATCTACAATCACTTCATCTCCAAGGATATGAATGTGATATTACTCAGCTGTTTATTCCTCATAAACCATTTTACTACACTTAGGTATGTCAAATCAACATAGAAATCTGTAACAGGCTTATTAAAACAGGTCATTAAAGTCTTATTATTGTTCAGTATTGATAACAGGACTGAAAGATAATAAAACACGATGTTTCAAAAGTGAGCAATAAAAAAAGTCACAAAAGAACAGAATAAAAATTTTATTATGCAGTGTCAGGAAGGTAAATAGTTTCAAAAATGATACTGTCAAGCCTTTTGGGACCCATCTCATGGTGCAGTCTCTTCTCAAAAAGAGAAAATAGAAATAACTTCACAATGCGGACTGATAGTTTATAAAATCACTTCAGACAACACTGTGCTCAATGATCTATGTTGATTTACATCAGACTAAGTTTTGGACACTAGCTCTAAATACATACTGCAGAACCAAAATTTGACCTACCACAGAAATATATATTTGTTAATTTAGGAAATAGCATCCTCCCACAGCTAAATCATTAGCCCACCCATCTATACTCTGAAAAAAACCAATTTTTTTTTTTGTTTTCAGCTCTCTAGAAACATTCCTTATCTATAAAAGTAACATACCTCTTTTTTTATTGCCTGATTGTGTTCCAAGCTTTATTTACAAAAATGTCTTCCCAGCACAAATATTTATGCATGAGATGATGAAATTCTGTTTCAAGAATATCTTCACAGGGGATTTGGAAATGCACTTCTTGGGAATATTTTGGACAGCAGAATGGTGTTACTTAACTGCTGCATGTCTGTGACCTCCTTGGTACCTGCAGATGTTTTTCAGCAAAACTGAATCTGGAATTGAATAAAAATTCCAGTGGAAAGGATCTTCTGATCTTTGGGTTTGTGGGGGGTTTTTTTGAGTTTTGATTTGGGGTTTTTTTGTTTGGTTTTTTTGGTTTTGTTTTTTTTTCTTTTAATTTATTGTCAAAATTCCACTTGGTTTGTATTTTAGTGATATTAGATGGAAGCCCCTTCACAAAATCAGGCCCTTATGTAACAGTCAAGGCTGCCACTGTATTTCTAATCTTTTACATTTTTTCCACAATCAGCTCTATACAACAAATAAGGTGAAAAAAACCCCAGTGAATTAGGTTTGGGGCTTAACAGGTATCTCCTACATCATCAGTAACAACACAGCAACTAAACTACTGTCTTTTTTTGGCTGCTGAGCTGAATAACTGTTTTGTAAATTCCCGCATTAAAAAAAATAGGGAAAAAGGAGTTTAATTCAGTAAACACATAATTTAATGTATCAAATAAAAGCAATTTTGACATTTTGAAACTGTGCCAAGATTTCTAGAGAAAAATCTGAATTCTTTTGCAAAAGAATATTATTGTAATTAATGCTTTTGTTTCTGTTTATCCTGCCATCTTGCTTTCCTGACCATACGTAATTACTACCAGAGCCAAAATGGTTGCTTAGCATTCTCAGCCATAATAATTCCTACAAAGGGTAATCAATTTGAAAGCTGTCATTTCATAACATATTTATATAAAAGGCGATAATTTTTTTTGTCTTCAAAGATTAAACTTCATAATTTCTTTTATTAAAAGTAGGAGGAAATCATTCAACTTTTAAGGACTAAATATGACAATACTAAATATGTCCTAAAAAGTGATCAATGTCCCAATCTGATGCTGAGCAAGTTGCTTTAAAACACGTTTTGTTTTCCCAGTCTTTGTTTTATGATATCTGTTTGAAAGATGACAAACTTAATTCCTGTTAAACATTGTTGGAAGTACTGACGCATGAGTATAACCTCCACATATGTATCAGGAAGCAATCATGACACTGGAAAGAGTGGAGATAGGATGACGAGAGTTTGGCTCAAGACTGTACGTTTTCTGATTAATTAAAAAGGGAAAAGATGTATTCTCTTACAAGCTAGGAACTTTGGGCGCATTTTATCACTCAGAGGAGCCAACGCTTTGCAGGATTAGGCAAATACCAATTCTGCAGCTGTTATTCATCAATTTTTGCAGATACTACATAAAGCTAAATCAGACTCTCACAGTCTTAATTTTTTCCTAACTCCTAGGCCTTTCATTTTTCATCTTGACAATGTTTCTTTAGAGAAATGATACAGTATAAACACACTTTCTGAAGGAATTATGAGAGGCAAATACTTAGAAGTAACAAAGAATTCCTACAATCTTGCCTGGACAGAGCCCATCCCATGAATAAAAGGGGAAGGCACCTTGCTGCTCTTGGATTTTCCAAGCCTCCCTGCTCTGAGAAGCGAAGGGGCCAACAGCAGGAGCAGTGGAGGTGAGCATGTCACTGCCAACTGAAATAAGAGGGAGCTGGACCTGCATCAAAAGTTTTTTAACAGACGTTAGAACCATTTTCTTACGTTGTCTTGTTCTGTGACCATGATTCGGACACGTCTGATGTTCTACCAGAATGCAGCACAGTTTGATAATTTTAGTTTGCTTTACACATTAAAAGTGCAAATTAATAGAACACATACCAAGCAATTAGATGACTTCTTGTGACCTTTCCATTTACACTGCAACGAAGACACGCACTTGGAATGCACTAGTAAACCATTTTCTGGCTTTCATGCAGCTGTTTTAATGGAGTTTGGCAATATTTAAATCAAAAGGGGAAAGATGAAAGCTAATTACAGCCAATATACTTATGCTCAAATAATTTGTATTAATAGAAATTAAAAAGAAAGGGGTAAAAAAGGAGCTGGTATTACATGAAGCGAGCACATTTTTCTCTACTAATTTAATCATCACTATCGGATAATTTCTGTGTTGGTCTATGCTGATATTGCATGACTTTTATTAACATAAAAGGTACCACTGAATTTATCTCCAGTAGACTGGAAAAATGTACCACATTATTTTTGAACACAAATGAAAACAACACAGGTTCTCCCTGCATACTTAAACACCTGAACCACATAGTGAAAAGCCTCCCAAATCTTTGCATGGCTCCCCAGTGTGCTAAATACTGTACCCCGGGTTAAAAACTGACTCAAGTAAGGAGCGAATTGTCATTTTCTGAAGAAGGTGCTCTTTCACATGAAAGCTTCCTTTTTCCTGAACTCTGTCAGCACTGTGCTCCGGGCTCCACCTCTCCCAAGGGTGCAGTGGATGCAGGACTGATGTCCAAGGGCTGCAGCTGCAGCTGATCCTGCGGGACCCCTGGGCGCTCTGGGGCTGCCAACGGCCCGAGAATAAACCCAGCTCCGGGAGCGCTTCAGTCTCTGCCCGTCACCAGCCAGGGCAAGAACCTCACATTGTGCCTCTGATCCCTTCAATGAGGGACAGTTTCAAGAGAGTCAGTTTGCCTCCGTGGCTCATCTTGCCAGGAAATGTTAAAAAATGGGCAGTTTGGGTACCTTTTCGCAAAATTCTTATCCCTATTTAATAGTTGCTCTAATAAAAACATTTCATTAGGAAGCTTACAAAGGCATTTTTTGGGTTTTTCAGGATGCACAGATGGAGGTATGCTGAAAATGTGTGTGCCATGTCACAGGCTCTGATGGGGATATGAAGAAATGTTTCAAATTCTGCTAATTTTTGTTTGCAGTCAGATGTTCTTTTCTTAAATGATTTGAAATATGAATTATTACGATACAAAAGGAATGTGCTAATTATCACAGTTCACTCCAGACAAGCCTCCATTTTGCCAAATATAGAGGAAAATCCTGGGTAACTGAAAAACTGAGATAAGTTCCCACAATCATTTACACTGAGAATTCACCATCTACTTTTCAGACTTATAAATTCAATGACATTTACTGTTATTATTCTTATAGTCTCCATCCAAACGTACCTCTGAGGACATACACTTTGCTAAAAAGACATTTTCTTTCTTCCGAGAAGTACCTATTTCCAATGGATATGGTTCATTATTAGTAAGCAAAATTTTCTTTAAAATTTTTATTCCACAAGCCAAGATTTTAATGATAATCTTATTTATCCAAAATCATATTTTGAAAACAGATTTACTACAAGGAACAATTTATTAAGGACAGGAGAGTCTTACTTAGAAAACCAGCTCTGAGCCATGTACTGAAATGATGTTGTGTTTCCCTTTTTTTTTCGTTCTCTCTCTTTGTGTTGTGAGTTCACTTAGGGCTTGATTATGCAAGTCAGTGACAAAGCTGCCCCTTGACTTCTGTGTTACAAAATCCAGCCTTATTGAATTTCCTGTTTATATTTCTAGCCTAGTTGGTATTCCTGTCATGCGGCCTGTGAACACTTTCAGTACTGGCTGCAGGCTTTCAAGAAGAAGGTCGTTGTTCTTTTAGGATCACGAAACGATCATGAGTGAATCATGAATCAAGATGGAAAACATGAGGGGAATGCTCTCCTGAAAGATAAGAAAACACATAACTTCTGCAGCACAAGTCAAATGACTCATCCCAAAAAAGAGCATCATTTTTCTCATGTTGGAATGGCAGCCTGCAGATTTCCATGTGGCAGTCCTGGTTCTCACTGAACTTTGATTAACTCAGGACAGCATGAAGCGTTTCTGTTTTACAGTTAAGATCAGGCCAAGTATTTCTTGTCATCTGCTTAAATAAAAAGATGTCTTTCCAGACCAATCGTCTGTCTTTAAAGAGCATGTTGCAAGAGCCAATGTGTTGTGAATTTCACTGATTGTACTATGTTATTTATCTGAATTCGTTTAATGGCACTTCTTAGAAGGTAAAGCTCACATGCCAAAGAGTTAGGATAATGGTGGTTTTTATTGATTTCTTTCTTTTCAACCCTAGGGAGAAGTCAAGGAACTAGTAATTACTTTTGTCTTCTTAGGATCTATATTTGCCATCTGTGTCTTGAGGAGTTTCATACAAGGTTATCTCACTGCAGTTTGAAATACAGTTTGTTCTTTCTTAACCTTGCTTTTTTTCCTAGGAAATATTTCAACTGAAGTTGTTAAAATAATTAATCTTGTAGTAGGCAGCCAGAAATTTTAAAAGATTGTAAATTCTGTTGTCCTAAAGCATTACCCACCAATCCTCGGGGAAAAAAAATAATTTGCCCTCTCTTGATCAAATCTTTTATGTGGATTGCACATTAACCCTTTATATGCTTTAAAAATTCTATATATCTTTTCCATTATTAAAGCAAAATTTAACTTCAGATTAAGAAGCATAGTATTGCACGTTTTAAAGATGAAAAAATAGTTTGAAATTTTTGTCTTCCTTTTAGCATAATATAGAGTGGGGTCCTAAAAGAATTCAGAGCCAAACAAGAATTATTGGAACTTCAAGAAACCATAAGAGACAACAAGAGAAAAAAAAAAGAATTGTATTTCCTTGATCTACATCATAACAGTCCAGAGCTATTTAAAAGAAGGCTTCAGGGAGGGTGTAAATGTAATGTTGTGCTTATCTATTAGGCAGAAGAGAATCTCCTGTCTGAAAGCAACAAATCCAATGAATTTGAATTGTAGAGTGATAGCTGAGCTAGACATTACAGAAACATCTCCCTAATAAGAGGTGGTAAGATGCTAGAGTAGATTTCAGGGGACGTTTGGGAATCTCTGAAACTGAAGATTTATAAGAGCAAATTAGACAAACATCTGCCTCTGTGTCTGTCTCTTCAGGATAAAGGGACCTCGTGGCATCTCTTACAGCTCTATCTTGCACTAAGATTAGTATGAAACAGAAAGAGCTGTCGCTATCCAAACCAAGTTATTATCTAAAAACATTGCTAGCTCTTTAGAAGAGTGCTTTAAATATTATTTTTAGAGCATCTAGATAGGTTTCAAGGTTTTTAGAAATACAGATCTATGTTAGGCTTATTCTTCTCATTTTAATAATTGTTCATAAGCTTTTGAAAGTAAGTGGGAAGAAGCTCAGTAGTTCCTCTGGATGATTTTTTCATCAGGTGCTTCTCTGGTATTTCAGGTTTTGCGCCCCCCTTGTATTTTGCTGTTCAATATCCTTTTACCTTAATCCTCTGCTCTGCAGTTATTTGTATTTTCAGAACTTGAAATCCTCTCAGACATTTGGATGAACTTTTAAAATTCATACCAAAAAATCTCAAAAAAGGGTAAACAAAATCTCTTTTACTTATTAAGCAAACCAATGTTTTCTCTAGTTTTACGTAGGGTTAAGAACATCTTAAACTGTGTAGGTCTTCTAAAAACAGTAATTAGTGCTTTAAATATGCTCAGCATGTCTCCAACCTGGCTTCTAGGAAAATATTTTGTTTTAAAAATTGTATGCAACATACATTCTTAGTCTTTGATTGGAAAAGAAATCAATTTTTTACAACATTTAAAATAGTCTCATGATGCAAGTACTATATGTAATAGAAATTGTCAAGCATTTATAAAGAGATTTGGTTTTATTGTTGTTCTGTAATTGTTAATATTTTGTGTTTGATTGCATATAATTTGAACAAGGCAACAAAGTGACTGGAGTGAACAATAAATCCTTTCCTATGGGTACTGGGTTAACTAACACTTGGAGATGCTGTGACATTCTCGTCTCCAGTTGCACATGAGAAAGATGACACAGACAGGGAGCACAATATATACAACCTGCAAGCAACTATAGAATCATAGAATTTTTTTGGTTGGAAAACACCTTTAAGATCATCGAGTCCAACTACTAACCTAACACTGCCAAGTCCACCACTAAACCATGTCCCTAAGTGCCACATCTACCCATCTTTTAAACACCTCCAGGATGGCAACACCACCATTTCCGTGGGCAGTCTGTTCCAATGCTTGGTAACCCTTTCAGTGAAGATGTTTTTCCTAATATCCATCCTAAACCTCCCTGGTGCAACTTGAAGCCATTTCCTTTCATCCTGTCACTTGTTTCTAGGGAGAAGAGACTGACACCTACCTCTCTACAACCTCCTTTAGTTGTAGAGGGCGATAAGGTCTCCCTTGAGCTTCCTTTTCTCCAGACTAAACAGCCCCAGTTCCTTCAGCTGCTCCTCATAGGACTTGTTCTGTAGACCCTTCACCAGCTTTGTTTCCTTTCTTTGGACACACTCCAGCACCTCAACCATCTGCTGGTTCACATCTAAAATGCCCTCCGGAGAGAGAATCAGAGAGAGTGTTTTGTGGTGTTAACTCATCACCATGGTGAGCTGTGTCTGGTCTGCAGAGGGTGAGTTACCCACTTCACCACTTCTGCCTTCCCCTGGGCCTTCCCCTGTGTGTGAGACATCTGAAAAGCAACCCTGGCGCACCCCACAGCTTACTGTCAAATAGCTTTGAGCTTTGAGCTAAAACACTGGAGTCCATCCATGTTCTGCGGCTGCACAGCCCTTGCCTGGCTGTTTCTAACTGATCTGCCTTGGTGTCGTTGCGGTGGCAGCAGGACCAGTCGAGGGGGGACGTGGGGTGGGGTGCAGAGGGAGTAAAGCTGCCCCACAAAGGCTGGGGCCACAGGGATGGACCACAGGAGCCACACCTTGAAAACCTCAGGCTGAGTTCATCGGCACATGTGCAAGTCATCACAGAAAGAAGTAAGCAAGGACTAATTTTGCTTTTGTTGCTTTTTTTTTTTTTTCCCAACTAGCCAGGTGGCAACCTTATTCTTCTGCCAATTTACAAAGCTGGATTGAGGAACCAGCTGAGATCTCTCAGCCAGAAAGGCACATTGGCAGCTTTAGGCACCTGTTCCTGGCCACCACTGGTACAGGGAGCGCTCTTGAATTTGTGAGAGACCTGATTACAGTAAGCACTTCTGAGACAACTCCAAATTGCACCAAGAAGTGTCCAGCCCTAGAATTCCACAGTCACCAGAGGGGAAAAGATTTTTCTCTCTGCAGATTAGAATGCCCTTTTATTATTTTCTTTAAAAAAGTATTATTTTGTCAAACTATTCCATATTTATTTAGTATCATTTCTACTGTCTTTCCTTCATTTCTGAATGCACACAGATGGTATCTGGCTCTGTATCCAGCAGTTCCAAGTTTGACTTTCATCCAGCTGCTGCCATGTGAATGTTGTTACCAATGGCATCCCACAGAAGTAACTATTTCTGTTGCCACCTTCCTAAAAGAATGGTCACGATGGCAGTAATTACCAAGAGGAAGAGAAGCAACACTGCAAGTTAAATTGATTTCCTAGTTTTATATCTGGATGAAAATAAAATTAACATTAAATGCTAACTATCATGTGTTTTCATCTCCTGTCACAGAAAGATCCTGCTGTTTTATCTTCTGCCATTTCATCCCCTCTCCTACTGATGCTATACACGAAGTATTTTATCATTAATTCTATTTCTCTCTCAATTCCTGAATGCAAGCAACTTTAATTTAACTGAAGTTTTGTATTAGCTGATTTTCTCAGTTCAGTAGTTTACTGCAGTTATTCTACTCAGATCAGTAGTTTACTGATAGTGTTGGGTTGAAAGCTGCCAATTGTGTGTCTGTTTGATGTATAAGCTTTCAAAGTCTCCTCAAGGAAACCGTGTAGGCTTATATAGTATTTTAGTTTTGACAATTAAAGTTCTAAGGGCCATTTGCATGACAAACTTGCTGCACCAGTGGAAAGCATCAACTATCATCTAAGGTAGGATTTAGATCTATATCTATACTGATTGAAGTTTTGATATTCATACCACCTTTATAAGTCTATCTTCAAATAATATATATATGATGCACAGAATGATCTGCTTTGTTTTGAATGCGTTCGGAAGGCTGTACACAACGGAGCATTTCTATTTAGATGAAAAGTTAACACTATCTTATGAAAGCACAGATCTTTCCTTCTTTTCCCCAAAGTCTCTGACCTATAAAGACTTATATTCTTATATTTACTTCTTAAGAGCCTTTTCCTTTTGGGCTCCATAAAATTCGTATTGGTTTATTTCAGTGGAAGCCAGATCAGGTCTGTTTACTCATCTTCATGGCTTGCGCTTCTTTTACCCATCTGTTAAATGGTTTGTAAGCGATATTCGCCTACCAAACACTGCTTGTAGCAAGCTACGCTTTCCCGTTTTACTCTTTCTGATTCTATGGTTTATTAAAAGCCTTGCACTGCCCAGGGATAGTAACATCAGTGGTTCAGATTAATTCTTTTTGGTCTTTAGCCAAACAGCCAGCTAATTTTGTCACTTGGCTAATTTAGTGATGTGCCAGCAAAATTCATAATTACAGCTGAAAGTATTTGTACTACTATTGCTTGCTAAGCTAAGGTGACTTTATGAATACCACGTACTCCTGCCCTTCAGTCCAGAGGAACATATTTAATAAAAGATGTAGAAGTGGAATCTATCGTCTATCCATTTAAAACTTCTATTGCTTTTGTTTTTCTTAGCAATGCACTAGGCCATATCCTACTCGGAGTTACAAAGGGAGATGTTTAAGGAAAGGAATGTTTTCCTTGGTTAGGAATCACTGCTTGCAAGCAGACTATTTTAGACAGAATTCGAAAGCCATGCACTTGAATATTTGAGTTAAAGCTCTGTCAGATGAGGAGAGAAAAAGCTCTTACATATGGTGGCCTTACTGAGACACGTGATATTCTGTTCTTCACATGAGAAACAAGGAAAACAATTCCTTACGGAAAGCATGATTTAAGGGATATTTTACTAAGCTTCTCTCTATTTTTAAATGGGTAAGAGTTTCCAATAAAATCTTCCATCAAAAAAAAAAAATGTAATTTCCATATGGATTTTTGATAGTTTTTTGAAGATAGGATTTAAAAGGCCCCAGGCCCTTATTAACCTCATTAAAGACAGGGTCTGTTTTACATCAGGTTTACCACCACCCACATCCACCTCCATCATCACCAAACATGGCTGCATCCAGGACAGAGAATTTTCCCTAAATATTATTATTGTGGGATTTCCAAGTGACAGTATTTGATAGATACTTAATAGTAAAACTAGGAGCCTGGCTGTTTGCTAAAACACTCCATGAATTTCTTAAACTTGATAGAACTGCTCAGTCCTTCAGTCTGGCTACTATCAACTTCAAGTATTCAAAATCGAGCCTCCAAATATATTAAACTACTTAAAACAGAGAAAACAGGCCAGTATCTGGTGAATTTTTTTCTCTTCTTTGCAACTCTGTGGATGATCATTCCTCTTAGCCCTTCTTACTAAGTGCAAGTCTAAAAGACAGACAGGCACAAAGAGAAGAGTGTCTGGGGAGGAGGGACTGGCAGGGAAGACTGGGCAGCACAGACCAGGAAAGTGCAGTTCCTCAGGCTGAAGCCAGGAGCAGCAGGTCTGGTACAGAATTAATCCCTGAGCACTGCTGCTGCTGTTGGAAGTATACGACAGTGCTAAGGGCTGTGCATGTTCACAGGCTGCTTCCCCAGCTGCTTTGAGATTAAAACCCAGCTCCAAAATATGAGATGCTCAAGCGTGCTATGTCCATGTCTGCAAAGGGCACTGGGGGCCCATGCTGGTCTGCTTGCGGGGGCTGGAAACCATCACTCCTTCCCCTGTAACAGGGGGAGCGGAACAGAGAGACCTTGCAACCTGTCAGGGGTCTGGCAGTCTGTTATGGGGAGGGAGAAGAGTGGTGAGAAAGGCCTTACAGAAGAGGGAAGTGGAAATAAGGACTGTCAGAGGATTACAGAGGAGGGCAGAAAAGCACTTAGAGTGTGAAAAGGAAGAGCTCCAACTTGTTCATATTGCTGACTCTGACTTGATTTGGAAGCTTAGCTGTCATTATGAGAATTGGATCAGAAACAATTTTGGAAGATGATGATATTTACTTGCCAAGCCAATCCCCATCACTTACTCTGAGCACCAGTTCCCTCGTCTCTCAGAAATAGCCTTCTCTCATTTTCTTTAGGCTGGAAGCAAATACCGATTCAATGGGAGTTGTGGGTTCTCAGCACTTTTCAGGGCTAAGTATTAGATGCATGCTGAACTTAAAAACTGACACATAAATCAAGCTGGTTTGTTTCGGTATTCTGCCTTCTCTAGAAAACAAATTGTTGTAATACAAAATTGCGCTTCTCACTTTGATAGCTTATTTTAGTTACCCATGCTGATGTGCTGGGTAGTTCAAATAGGCAGAACTTGACACTGAGGTTTTCTGGCACATCACTCCTGGTGGAGCTGTGATGCAAGTGACACCGCGGTCTCTCAAAGTACTCATTGAGGGTACACAGACTTCACACAGACTGCTTACGAGCACAGGTACGGAGAGATTTTCAGTGACACCAGAAGCATTCATCCTCTCTCAGTCAAGTCTTGTGAACTTCACCTTTCTGATTCTGCCAATTAAAGGTGCTACCTGTGTGTCTTTATATGCTCATCACTAGACATTTAGATTTTCGTCACCATAACAGTGGTATAATCGTAAAGTAATTACATAAATAAATCCTGTGAAACCTTTATTGGAATGGTTTATACTGCCATCATGTAACTCTGCACAGGCTGCGAAGAGGGCCAAGTACCAAAGTAACAGGAAACAAGAATGGACATTTTCACTGTTACTTACCAGATGTTTTCTGTCCTGAAGCTTCATATTATTCATAGTACCTGTTCATCTACAGCAGCATGTGACTGTATCGATATATGATCATAATTCTGTCTGTGATCGGTGGAATTTACTGGATATTTTTGGTAGGGAATCGGGATATAATCTTCTGACAGACCACTGGTCAGATTACATGCATTACAAGTCTCAAAAAGTAGAGGGATATAAGTAATAACATTAGGGTCGTAGTACATTTACTGAAGAATGTGGTTAGTCCTACAAGAGATTTCAGTCTTTAATCTTAAGTACACGTTTTAGTCTTTAGCCCTACCGTCTTCACTAGTTGAGTCACGTATTTAAGTAAATGCCTTGATCGGTGCTCGGTGCAGTCCTACACTATGTCAGGTATTTGAACTAATCACAGTTACTTCAGTTAATGCACTATGTAAATGGCAGTTACTTTCATGAACATACTAAGCAATATATATTTGAAAGAATAACTTGCTAGAAAACACAGTCTGTGGGACAACTTGTGAATGAAACCTCACATTTCTGTAACATACACACTGTTGGTTTTGGTTTGCATTCATGTTCCTGAAAAGTACACTCTGTGTATTGGACAGGATAAACATACATCTGGAAACGGTGCTTGTCAAGTTGTAAAGGAAAATAAGAAAAAGGGAGAGAAAAAAAATATTGCCAATGTAGTGTTCTGCATAATAACTGTAAACAAATCTAAATCACATATAGGGTGTAACAAAAATCGATACGGAAAATTAATTCTATAGTAACCCTTTGTCCAAGGAAGAACAATGCTTTTATCTCTTTTTTTCATACTGACATTAACATACCATTTGCCAGGTTGCAAAACTGGATATTGGTGGTGTTCTTTTTCTGCATTCAAAAAATTCACTGGATTTACATATCTGAGATAATTTATGTAAGTAAAACTTCTCCAATAGTCAATACATTTTACCTCCCAGATAAGGAAACTACCTAAGCTCAAATATTTCAAACTATACTGTAATCAACGAATAGACAGGCGCGATATTTTAGGGAGTATAATTAAGGACTTCCAATCATACCTTATTGTTACCAGCCAAACCCTACCAAATAAAGTTAATGGAACTCAGACTTATGATGTTTACTACCAACAGTGGAGTCTGCAGGAATTAATTACCACAAGTATCCTAGCCACACAAATGTCCTGAAATGGATGGGTAAAATTCTAGCCTAGCAGGATTCTGCATTTCCACTGTCCCATTGGAGTCAGTGTAAAGTAGTCTTCAGGATGTTTATCTTGAATTTTAATGTTATTTTTCCTTTCCTTCCTGCTGTATTCATTCGTATTCTATGCCACCTGTTTCCTTATCTATTTTCTTCCCAGGTCAGTATCCTGATCCTGCAGTAATATCTCCTGAAACCTGATGTAAATCAAAAGAAGCTTATAAAAGACCAAAAGACAAACCTTTGTGGTTCCATTTTGAGATTTGGGCTGACAGTGCCAGTTGTACTTCAGGATTTTTTTTTTTTTTCAACTTTTCCTTAATCTCTCACCTCCTTTTCTGATTTTTTTCCTCCCACTTTTCCTGTTCTTTTGCAGTCTTGTCATTCTGTCTCCCAGCTTCTTGACTATTTTCTCTTTGCTTTTTCTTTCCTCCCTCTGCTCTGATGCCTTTCATCTCTCCTAAGCCATCTTGCAGCTCCACAGTCCAATTCTACCCCTCACTGTTCAAGCCCTACTCCATCACTAACCTTTTTCTCATCTTGCTTTCACAGTCTCTTTGACTCTATCTACGCACTTAACTTTCAATATTTCCTTGCCCTCACTCTGTCAACCTTCATCCTTCAGCCAGTATGCACCACTTGGTATACAGCCTAGCAGACAGCATCTTTAGTGGCTAATTATGACAGAGAGAATGTATTTCCTAGTCACAATGAAATCCCCGTGACTGCAAAGTTTTCCACTGCAAAATTCACAATAGAGGTTCTGTTAGAGAGTGGAAGAATATATTGGTCTGTTCGGTTTTCCTTGACAAAACAATCTCATTTGATAGTTCTGATAAATCATGGGAAGATAAAACACGCAAGTACTTTATGACAATCAAAGACTTGACTCGTATATAAAAACCAGAGATGTGTGCAGCTGTGATCCTGCTTTACTTAGTCCATAACCTTCTTCTAGTCTAACAATGAACCAATATGAAACCATATTCCACTGGAAAGCTTGTGAATAGAGAAAAGGTAAAAAAAATCAAAGAGAAGAGGACATAAATATAAAATCAGTAAAATAAACAATAAAATAATTTATAGATACCTGTCGCTTGCTTGCAGAAGGATCCTCTACATAGGAGCAGAGGGAAATGAAAAGTAAATGAATGTGGAACTTCAAAGGGGAGCAAAAGGAAAAACCTGAGGGAAGACAAAAGAAAGGTGCTGCTCCTGCTGAAAGGGAAGGGGAACAGCACGCTTCCAGTAACAGAAGGTTCACTTAATCAACTACCCCCAGCTGAAAGAGGCCAAGACTGAGGGGTAAATTAGCACATCCAACCACCAGATGGGGGCTATAACATCGGTTGTAAGTGCTGATGTGTCCAGAGACACCAGAGCCATCCAACCCAGCAGGCAGTGGGGACTGACACACTGATGCTCGCAGTTTTACCTGCTTACCGAGGGCACAACTACAATTCTGCACAGCCTTCCTAGTACATGCAGCTATCAAGACAGTGTTTGGTTGGCAGGAAAGCACTACAGCACTGTACAGGACTGAAAGTCCTGACCCAGCCGGACAGAAAATATTGTGGCTCTTAGCCAAAGAAACTAAAGATGCAGCTCCAGATTTGATGAAGTTAGCAGTACCCAGTTAACGTTAGGACAGGGTGTACTCTGTACTGCAGGGAGTAGCGCTGGAGAGGCATTGTCAGTCCTGAGTTATCCTATGTGCCCTGCTAGCTGCTATACTAGTAGAAGAAGCACTGCCCTTTCCCACAGAATCTGAAACTGCAGGTCTTCTGGCAACCTTTTATTATCCATTTTCACAAGCCATTTTTCTGTAGGCGTGCAAGTTGTAACTTTGTTGTCTTGGCAATGGCCAATCCTGTCAATACCACCAACCCCGTTCAATTTCCTCTGCCACTTCAAGTGGCTACAGTGTTCCTCGTTTTCTGTCTTAAATTGTTAGGTAGCAGTGATACGTACTGTTAAACTGTTGTCACATCTCATCCCAAAGGTGCTGGTATTTCACCGACTGATAAAGTGTGATCCTTTAATTTAAAACTTAAGGGACAGATATTGATAGTACTTTATCCCATAAGGGAATCTACCACTCAGAGGAAGATACTGTTCATTCTAAATAAGGTTATCAGAGTCTGGCCCACATAGTATTGAAGTAAAACATGTCAATATACAAAAATGTAAGTTTTATTATCAGTTTTGCTATGCAGGTATTGATAGCTTGCAGGCTTGACAAGAGAAAAGAAGAATTACAGAGTAGGTGCATACTACTGCTACAGAGGTGGAGGGAACAATGGCAGTAAAGAATTCAGGAAAATCTTTATGTTGTTGGAAGAGATAAAGTCTTCAAAATGACAGAAAATAATTGCCTAATAAAGAGCTATAGTACTGCCCTAAGCTGCAGAATGAAACAATTATTTTTATGTAGCTCCTTTTCTTTAGAATCTTAAATTCTTTTTGTTGTTCTCTCATCTTTCCCTTGATCTCTTTGAAGACTTTTCCCTGTATATTTAACAAGTGTTTTTTGTTTGTTTTCTCTGCCCCCTTCCCCCACTCTCCCCCCAGTGCTTTATCTATGATGTGTTTCTCTGTAACTCGCCTTCTATGCTGTTGTTACCTTACTGACTGTAACATCACATCGTGGACCAGATCATTACAACCATCTGTTATCCAGCACAGCTGACATATTAACCTACAAATGCCCCCCTTTCTCTCCATTATTCTCACAGGTCAGTACGGTTCATTGGTACCCCGTGATAGATGATGTAAAAGGAGAGGAGATTAGAGCATCAGTGGCAGGAGACTGACTCTGAATCTGATCAGTTCAGGCAGAAGGGATTTCATGTGATCCAAAGATGCAGCTGTAGTATAAAACAAGAGATACTTCTTCATGTCTGTCACAGTGAGTGCAAAATCCCAAATGAGCAGAGACACTGTGGGCAGTTGCTCATTTAATTAACCTGCCCTGACTTTATCAGGTTCCAGGGTCTAACGTCATTTGATAGAGTTTTCACTTTGCTTCTTAGATGAGATCACCCATTCTGGAGACAGTCTGTGTGGCTCTCTCTATACTGCATTTCATGTGTGAACCCAAATGCATCTCACCTCCAAATAGCCTGTGTGCTCCTGTGTATCCAGAGAGCAGCAACGGAGAAAGCTTGAGCTGTTTCTATATATTGTTCAGGCTGCAACCCTGGTAAGTTTATATTCCTGAACGTGCCAAATATTTTTAGGTGTGCCCAAACAAGCTATGGTGGCTCAAACACATTGTGGTGAACATGGGGGCCAGGCAGGTGGTGAAGCACTAGAGACACAGCCACCTGTCCTACAGCCTAAGTGATATGTTGGAGGATAATTGCGTCTTCAGATTCATAATCTTTTTTTTGCAAGGACTTTATTTAACTGTAAGGTTCACAAGTATATACCTCTCAGAATGAGAGAATGTCAGAAGTAGTCAACATGGATTTACCAAGGGGAAGTCATGTCAGACTAACCCGATAGCTTTTTATGATGGCATGACTGGTTGGATAGATAAAAGGGTGGTGGATGTTGTCTACCTTGACTCAGCAAGGTTTTCAACACCATCTCCCACAGCATCCTCATAGCTAAGCTTAGAAAGTATGGGTTAGATGAATGGACAGTTAAGTGGATTGAAAACTGGCTAAAAGACAGAGCCCAGAGGGTTGTGATGAGGGGCACAGAATCCAGCTGGAAGTCTGTAACAAGTGGTGTTCCCCAAGGGTCAGTAGTAGGTCCAGTCCTCTTCAATATATTCATCAATGACCTGGACGAAGAGATGGAATGTACCCTC
>JAHREE010000567.1:5794011-5848588 GCA_033628505.1 Tringa tobata
ACTTCTTTACTGTGAGAGTGGTAGAGCACTGGAACAAGCTGCTCAGAGAGGTGGTGGAGTCTCCTTCTTTGGAAACATTCAAAACCCGCCTGGACAAGTTCCTGTGCAACCTGCTATAGGTAGACCTGCTCTGGAGGGGGGGGTTGGACTAGATGATCTCTAGAGGCCCCTTCCAACCCCATATGATTCTATGATTCTGTGATTCTCCCTCTAACATTAAATGGGAAGTTTCCTATCTTGTCAAGTTAACAGCTTACGCATTGAAACTCCTTTTTGGTGTTACCAAATAAAGCACAAGAGCCAGTTCAGTCCCTTTCCAATCACTACTAAAAAACTCAAGTAATTCTGAGTGGATGCAGCAACATAGATAATTTTCTCTGCCTACACACCTATGGAAGCCTTAGTTAATGTTTCTGATGTACATTGTACTCATGCTGTATCCTTTAAAATTGACTCTGCTGCAAGTAACATAGATTTGTAGTATAGCTGTCACTTGCGTGATCGCAATGAGACAGCTTTTTCTTCTCTATTTTCATGATTAGATAAAGGAAAATAATGCAGCTGAACAAAGAATACAAAATGGATAATTTAGCCTACAAATTTTACCCTAATCTACTTGATCTTAATTTTCTGCTTTTAGAATACTGGCAAGAAGATAATGATTTCCTAAGTGTATTCATTATTATCTCTCTGGATCATTTCTTAGAGTATTTAAAATTCACTATTCGAGCTGTACAGTTTAGTTGCCACTGGTCAGTTAAATCACATGGCATCGTGTCTGTTGTCTGACTGGTAGCTGAACAAAGCAAGCCAAAATATGTGGAAACGTCAAAAATCTAGTTCTGTGCACGGTTGTGCCAACTTGGTAAGTTCTTTGTACAGCTCCTTATGAAAATAACATTTCTATAATAAAGATAGGTGACATCAGAGCATAAAAATGGGATCCAAAATGCATTAGTTTTTGAAGAAGTATTCACTGAAAGTGATTTTCAATATTCCCTCAAATTAAGATAACTAACTATCCATCATATTCAAAAGAGAGGGTTGGCTCTGGCTAAGGATGTTCTGTGATAAAGGTAATCACTGCACCTGATTGCCAACCAAGTATGAAATTTTCCCAGCAATTGATTAATGAACTAAATATGGATTACAGCCTATTCAGAGGTTTCAGGTGGAAATAGATTACGTCTTTTGTTGCCACGCAAAAAATATTATATAGATTACAATAGATGTTGGAAACTTTCCAGTCAGCCTTTTTCATATCCTCCTATGCTTTGTTAGAGACCAGTACTTTAACCCTTGTAAAGAGAAAACAAAATACCAAGTTATGTGAACGCAGGACCACATTAAGAAAAAAGAAGGTGATACATTCATAAAAGCTGCAGAGAAAAGCTTTAAAATCTGAAAAACACAATTCTGGGCTCATTGATTTTAATGCACTTTAGATCAGGCCATTATTTCTGTTGCAATTACAATATCTATATAATTTATTAATTTTGATAATCATGACAGTGAGTTACTGTTTGATAAGTGTTTCTAATTTTAAAGGAAAAAAATATGTCATTAATTAAAGATTATTCCTTGGCATTAATTTTATAAAGTGTGCTGTAGAACTCTTTGTCAAATTAAGAAAGAAAATCTATGCCAACAGAGTGCCAATGAAGAACTTGTTATGAGTTAACAACCCTGTCTAAAGACAAATAGGAGACATCTCAACTTCCTGTTTAATTTTGACTCTGCACTGATCAACCTTTTCTTAACAGCGCCATCTCAGCAATGTGCTCATCTAAAAATAAATTTCAGCTTCACTGCAATCCAGATTTTCTGGCTCTAACAAATAATTTTTCTGTGTCGGGCTCATAGTACAAAGGACTAGTATAAAACCATTCACCTCTTTGTCAGCCACTTTGGCTGATAATAATTGGAAGAGATTTTTTCTTTTAGCTTTTTTTTTATTGTTAGCTGAATTTATAATGGTTGGAATTTCAACCACCTGATTTACTTTTGCGAAAGCACCTGAAACCCATTTATTTAATTTTATAACTTCTCTAAACAAATAGCAGTGCATCTTTCCCCCACCTGAGAACCACCGAGTGAAATGCTTAATACAAGTTAAAGTGACAACAACAAGGAAAAAAAACCCCAAACAGACCAGAACAAAGAACTTAAAGATTTTTGCTCTTAGAAGAATTAATAACAGAGAAAGTATCAGAGAAATTTGAAGGCAACTTTAGTACTGTTCCTAGTCTTGTTATTATATACGTTTGGCAGAAGAAGAAAAGATACAGACATAAAATATTCACTGGACCACAATAATCCTGTGACAACATCTCTCAAAGGTAGAATTTGAGTCAATTCACCCCAAATCCATTGATCCTAGTTATGGGATTCTATATAAAGGAGGATAAGCAAATTCCAGTTTCAAATGGAATTTAAAATGTATGATATCTTGAAAATCTCACTGAGATTTCCATGTTTTCCTGCCTCCCAACACAGAGTTTAGCCACGGAATGGTTTAGTCTGGTTTGTTACCATCACAGCTGAGGGGTGTTGGCGGGAGGGAGCAGATAATGAACTGGTAGCAGGAAGGTCAATGGTTGTACCTGACTAAAGAACCTTTTGAGGTGAGAATGAAATCTGAATACATCCCAAATGCTAAATCTGACCTATAAAAGCAAACATAGGACCCTAAAACTAGACCTTTATCATTAATGCAACCAAAGACCATTGTCTTGACAGCTGGATCACAGTGAAAAGTGTTTGTTAATACAAGTAATAGGAAGTTATCCATGGTAATTTAAGTAATATGGAAGTGCTGATTTAAGTAATAGGAAGATATAATCATTTGGGCTTGTTTTTAGGATATTTCAAAGAAACTGGTACACATGGAAGCATTCTGTTCCTTTGGGTCTGGTGATCCTTCAACCCTGGTGGTAGAAGCATTTGTATTACCACACTATTATATTTCTCCAGTGTACAGAGGAGAATATCTTTTTTTCTGAGCTGCACAGTCTATCTGTTTGAAGGTATAGGGTACATAAGACAGTATGGAAGAAGTACCTTTCCATAACCAAAGAAAAATCCCTGGCAGCAGAAAGAGAACACAAACTCTAGGGTTTTAAGGAGCTCTTAACCAGCTTAATAAAAACAAAAAAAAAATCAAACAAGAAACAGAGCAAATACACTCTTTGGGGGAAGACTGATGCCATCTGGGAAAGTTACTAAGAGTGCCACCACATTTCTTAGTTGTACAGAGAAGTAAACTAAATGCAGAAAATGATGAGTACACCAGGAGTCTGTGTGTTCACACTAACATAATTTAGCCATGAGGCCTTGACAGTAGAAAAATGCCATGAGGCATTTTTCTACTGTCTCTTGTGCACATTGACAAAAATGCAATTATGCATATATTTTTCTACAATACTCTTAAAACCAAGTCTCAAGGATGGAGAACAACATCAGTGTGTAGGCTTTAAATACATGGCTATTTTTTTATAGTCTCAAGGAACTTTGCATGTTTTTAATCACCACTGACTTCAATAATCCATAACATACCCTGAAAGTTATTCATTTTCTCTTTCTCAAACCTTAGAAATGAAGATTTCCACATCCATTGTTTATGTCTATGGCAATTTACGGAGAAATTGCACAGAAAAAGACAAAGAAATATAACATACAGTATAAAGCGCATAAGATATCTTCTCTCAGCCTGAAGAGACACGGTAACTTTCCACCCGAACTAGTGAACTAGAAATTCTGATCTATTGATCTTTCAGGTCAGATGTAGGTATTTTTGTTTGGCTGGTTGATTTTTGTTTTACTTGTTTTGTTTTGCATTGCCCTTTTGAATTCATGGAAGGTAAGGTCAAAGTATTAATGCGTTAATTCAGTGAGGGCCCCTTTTACATCTTTCTGAGTATCCTTCAAAGATGACATCCTATTTAATAACTGTATCCGTCATTTCTGAAAAACAATGTCATATTGGAACTCGAAACGGTCATATGATAGAACACTTTTGTGGTCCTGTTTTTCACTTTAGCGGAGTTTCACTAGGAAAGGATAAGAGGGAGAAAACCCTGAAGGGGAGAGAGATAAGTTTACTTTCTTGAAAAAAAAAGTCCTTTATTAAAGACTCAAGCTTCAATGAATCTGATTAAATTAAACTTGAGAAGTGTGAACAACACTATTTTTTATGGCTTGCAGCAATTTCTAACTGAAAGGCAGGTTACAAGTATAATAGGCTTATACCTGATATTCTGGTTTTTTGAACACCAAGGACTTAATTCTCACAGGAACACATAATTTTGAGCTCCATTTTCCTATAATTTTAGTCTTTTCATGCCCAAATTACTGTGTCCTTTCAGAATGGTTGCATGGCATTACTATATTTTAGGTACAGTACTAAATAAAAGCATTATTACTACTTTACAGTTGGTAAACCAAAATGCTGTCCATGTTTCCAAAATGCTCAGTTCTCTTTAGTGCATGATTTGTGAAATTTTCCACAAAAAGAAGAAACCTCTTGACATGAGACTTTTATTTCAGTAAAGCTTAACTAAATACATCTTAGTGTTTATATTTTGTGTTTGTCTATATACACCCTGTACATACATAGATTTATAAATCAACAGTATTTTGGCTCTACTGTGATTCCCAGATGATTGATTTAGATTGAAAAATGCCACTTGATATTTCTTTGGGTGGAATCTATCCTTGCGCGATGGACTACAAACTACTTGAGGCCCACTTATTTCAGGGTTTAAGTAGCACTTCAGTGATGCATAGCCTTGTACAGATAGAATTTTACCTGTAAGGAGCATCCCACTTTACTTTTGATAGTTTTAACTGTGCAGTAGGACTATAAGTGCTTTGTAAAATAATACTGTAATATTTTATGTTTCCCTCCCACTCAGTTATATATATTCTTATTCTGAGTGGACTTTTTTTCCTCTTTGAAAAAAAGGAAAAAAAAAGGGGGAGAGGATTTTAAAGCAAAACAGTCTTTTTTGCTTTATATTACTACTAGTGCTGATAATACAAATCTCATGATAAGAAGTGAGGTGCAATCTGATGTGTAAAGAAGAGAATCGACTTCACTCTTCCTTAATAATGCTATTGTGCATCCTTGACGGTAGTAAAATCATGTCATTTTTCAGGAAATGAACAAGTACAGGAACATTCTGAAAGATGGTTGGTGCACATAAATTTATAATCACCATAGCTGGGCATAGCACTTGGAAACCAGGCTGGGTTTCTTTTCCTCAGAAAAACAAACTAGCTCTTATCTATTACACAGTGGAATCAGTGGAAGTCTTTCCATCAACTTCAAAGAAAACTGAATAGAGCCTGTAACACACAGGCTGAAAGAAGATGAAATAAGATTAGAGAAATGCGTGTGAAAAGGCACTAATTGAAGAACAGGGGCCTTAAGAAGAAAGGATTAACCAGATTATAAATCCTATGTATAAGGAATTGCTTCATGCACAATCATGAGCCACTCAAACCCAATTGCTACATTGTGCAGGGGCTTCTGTTCCACAGCGCCAACCGGGGAGAACACTCAAGACAAAACAAGCAAGCTTTTTGCCAGATTTCTTGGCCCTGAATGATACCCGAACACCATGCTCCAGACTGATAAAAAAGGAAACTTGGTGGAGTGAATTAAACATGTCAGAATTTATTCCCATAAACATAAGGCAAAGAGTTGCAAGTCCAGATGAGCAGTTTCGCTATGTATATAACTTTCTGTTTAATGATCTGTTAAGTTCTATAGTTTTTCTTCCTTCTGAATATTTAGGTATCAATAAAATGTCTTGTACTAGTTCCAAGATTCTTGGACGTATGAATAATTATGGTCACAGAATCTTGGTGAAAATAGGTTTCATAAGTTGACAGTGAGGGATGTGTTTGAGAAAGTGTCCAGGACATCTCAATACTTAAGAGATTTACTGCAGGAAGTAATTTTGTGAAAGTCTAGATGAGTGCTATCCTAAGAAATATCAACTGCTAAATCTAAGTAAATGACCTGGTGAACAGTGAAATCTAAATGCTATGTATATGTGCATATACACACCTGCAGAGTAGATAAGCAATATTTATTCACACTGGTATATACGTTTTAGATAAACTGAATTAAATGTCCCATGTCAATTACAGATTTACAGATACTGCATTTATTTAAGATGAATTTTTGCATATCATGCAGTATGAGAACACACAATCATGCACATAGAGAACCCAGTAGCAGAAAATACCTGAAGCATAATTTATTTCAACCTGTTTCATAAAAGCCAGAAGGTAAAGATAAGGTAAATTCATTTATTCTTAGGACTACAATGTTGCTGCTGGTATCAGACTATCAGAAAGACTATCAGAAAGTCAGATCCTGATAATATACCCAAAAAACTGGTGGCATACTAATAATTTCCATAGTGGGTAGTAGTAAACAGATTTTTACACTCTATGACTTTCACAGTTATTTATTGGTTTTGCTTGACAATATTTCCTTGATTTGGACAAGTATAAGACTAGAATACAACCGAGAAACGTAAGGATCAAGTACCCAGACTTAGGCTCAGGTTTAGGACACTGTGGTAGATAATGATGGTTCAAATGTTATAAAAGACTAGAATCATCAATTATACCACCAGAAAACAGACTCATGAATTTACCATCCGGAAGCGTTATTACATCGTGTGTCTAAATTATTCCCCTATGCTTAGCACAAATCTTCAAAGAATGGCAATTTAATTACACAGAGGGTAAAAATGAAATTCCACAAACGATTGGAAGGCCTGCTCTCCAGTACTGTATTGAAGAAGCTTAGTAGGAAGACGGTATTTTGATGAGACTATTTCTTATGCCATGAAGATGAAAGCAAGTGATTGCCCCTATCTACTATGCTGCTTACCTGTGAAAGGCAAAGCCTCTGAAATGTTTCGCAATCAGCGCATATCTAGTTTTGCCCACTGTTAACAATCAGCCTGTGCAAGGTGTAATTACACACACCTTCAGCCGCCACAGCTAAGGATGATGACTTAGTAAGTCTTTCCAAAGCTACAAATTATGACTGTGCAGCCAGGCCATTAGCCAGAATGCATTACTGCATACGTGCACTGACTGTGAGTTTATACCGGAGCCTGCCGTTAGCCAGGTTACAGGCCTTTCCTTCAGAGTTGTATAAAGGAGTTTCTGGAGTTTCTTCTTTCAACTTATAAATCAAATACCCCTCAACACAAGGCAAGCCTACGTACAGTTGCCAGAGATAGTATGTGAGTGTGTAATACACACCTGATATTGCAAGTCTTCAGCCTTCCTTTAGGGGTCATAAGGAAGGCAGACTGTGTGGCAACAAATTCTCTGGAGTCTTTCCCTTTACAGGTAGGAAAATAGCATTAGGGAATATCGGCTTCAAATTTTATATTTATTACAGGAACTTCCCATACTTCCTTAAGAGAAAGCTGCAGGTACAGTGCTACCTGTGAATGTGAACACAGACCTTGGGGCAGGCAGCTCCCTTTATACTTGGAATAAGGTTCTCTGCAAATACTTTGAGATCACTATCCCAACGCTCCTAATATATTCATTTTGTGTAAATAAGGGCCAAAATCTAACAAGTGAATTAACATTTCTACCACAGTACTTCTAAAAGTGCAATAGCTGCTGAGTGAGGTTGTAAAGTGTAAGGAAGAAGTACGTGGCAAAAACTGCTGCTTCACAATTTTCATGCTTGCCCTCCAGAAGAGTTATGGAAGTCAGTCCATTCTTCACAGTACAAAATAGATGAATGGGCACCTCAAAAATAAGAGCCAAGCAAACAATAAACAAAGTTTACTGACAAACTTCAAAACAACTCCAAACTTGCTTGGTGTTCAGGGTGCTGCTATTCCATTTTTTTTGTTCTTTTGTTTCTATTTTTTTCTTTTCAACATGTTTGTGTCTTTGCACTTTCTGTGGGAAGTCAAAAGGAGAAACAGAAATAATACAATAATGTGAGAAAGGTCAGTCTGTTGACAGTTTCACCCTGATTTTCAGATCAGAGAAGCCAGGGAGGGATAAGCATTGGGTAAGTACTGGAGTGTGTTTCAGACCTTTGCAGGTTTGCTTATCAGACTCTGCAAAATGGAAGAAACCAAAGACTAAAACTATTATAATAAAACTGTGAAGATTTGGGTCTTGTTTTCACATATCAGTTTCATTTCAGGGGTGATGACTTTAGCAACCAACGAAAAACCACCACCACAAAATCTTGGTCCCAAATGGCATTCTCCAAAATGTGGCATTCTTCAGACATGAATTTGTCTCATTAGGAGGTTATAGGTGGCACTTGAAGCCCATCCTGTCTTCTCTCTTTACTAGAGGGCACATTTGTTTACTAGAGAACAATTGGGAAACTTTACTCGGTTTAATTGTACTCTTGCTTGCAAATATACTTGACTCTATACCTGTATTATTTATTCTTTCTGAAGATTCTGAAGAACTAATTAAGTGCTATAAATGACTCAGGAGTAAGGAGGGAATTTCACCTGTAATGTAAAATTTTAAATATTTTAGACTTAAAGTTAGATTTTGCAGGTCTACGTTTTATCTTATGCATATTATTAGTCATTTCTGAATAAGCATAAAAAGAGGAAGATTTTAGTTGAATGAAAACATATTGCACTACTTGATCTGAAATCAACCCATCAATTAACTTAAATACATAATAAAGAATTTAATTGTATAAGCCACTAGCATTTTTTTTGGTGAAAACTTTTCAAATTTTGTGTAACCAAGCCAAGTGTTGAGTGCGCAAGCTCCAGAAATAAAGGTATTGCCTCTATAAAAGTGGGGGGTTTAGCTTGATTCCCTAAATAATCCCAGTCCAAGAAATTCTTTAAATAAAGATCTACATTAGAAAAGTGTTGTGTAAAGAATCCTACACTGAAATAGGTGTATGGGAGAGCGCAGGAGAGCAGCGTGTATGGAGACAGATAATTCCTAGCCTCCCTACACTTTACTGAACAGATTTTACTAACCTAAAAATGTCCGATTTAATTCATGGTGTGCAAAGGAGAACAAAACAAGAAAGACTCTGTTTCACAGACGTGATTTTGTATATTTGCACCTTGTAATGGCTCCCCCGCAACTGCCCCTTGGAGTTTGTTTTGTTTGTTTACGTTTTGTGGTTGTTTTTTGGAAAGAGCAGTAAAAGACATAATCACAGCAGCGACACTAACCAATGCTATTAACTGTGCTTTTGTCCACCGTTGCTGTAGCTCTGACACTCAGCCTTACTAACTACATAGTAGAATTTAAGCTGGATCATTTAAATAATGATAAAGCTGTCAAGACTCTGATGTGATTTTCTTCTTGAGCAATTCACCTTCTATTACAGGTTTTATTGTACTTTATAGTGGGCATCTGTAAATCTGTGGATCAGCTTAGCTCCCTAATTTACACCCATTGCACGTACTACATGGTTTTAACTGACTTACTTTAGAAGGATTCACAGTAGTTGCTAGGAAACCTTTCTGTGTTCTTTTCACTTCTTATATAGCATTAGCTTTTCAATTGATAAGGCTGTACCTTTAGGTACAGAGGGATTTAAGCAGAATCAAACAATGACAGTAGGACTGCAGCATAGATAAGCAAAAAAAAAAGCGGGGGGAGTACAAATCCTTGTTCTTTGTACAGGTAATACAGAGGATTAGACCAAAAGAAAGGACATAACACATTTTCCATTAATATTTTTAAAGATATTCTGCATCACATTAAGAAAAGCAGCAAAACAAGACTTCTTACTATAGCTTAAAGTTTATACATTTGTAAATGATTGTAGCAGAGAAGCCATTTCATTGTGCTACTTCTGTTACATGGCATGTCTTCCCAGGGATAATTTCCAACCGTAATATTATAAAGCATTTTTCTTTATGAGGGAAGGATAACTCCCATACAGCTTTAAAGAAGTAAATGTTCTTGCCAAAAGTATCTCTATTGCAAACGCATTCCCACCAAGATCACACAGTTAAGAGTCATACTTTTTTCCTGCTGAAACACAGCCTGATGGATGTCCTCAGGTTAGCAGACATTCAGCCTATGTAAGAGCGACACAGAGCCATGTAGAGAGTGGGGAGATAAAAGAAAACTTTACCCTTATCTACCGTAAACTACATTGTCTTACTGCTTCTCGTTCTACTGGGATAAAATAGTCTCATCTTTCATTAGGAAGCAACCTTTTCCCAACCAATTCAGGTATACAAATGTGTACCCGATTCACAGCAGTAATTGCATTACTTTCAGAAGAAGATTTTCTATTATGCCATTTTTCTTCTCCCCAAAGAATCCCATCTCTTTTCAAAAGTTTCAGATCTTATCTGAGCAGGCAAACTGTGAAGAGCCCACTGATGCTCCTCCACCTGCAAATCTTCCTGTTCCCAATGCACCAAGGTGCTTCACTGTCCTCAAAGCCTGATGGTGGCTGTTCAGCCAAGACTGTAGTACACTCTTGGCATTGCAACTCATTAGCTTGAAGACCACCAAAGCTATCTTGTAACAGGCCTCATAGTAAATTCATGGATAGTGGAAGATAGTTTTTTTCCTTTACAATTGGAAGAGGAAAAATAAATAGAATTGTCTTTTCTATCTGTTTTTAATCTGGGACAGCTATCAAACTATCAAAGTGTTGGTGGTCTTGCAGGTATTTTCTTTTTTCAAAGTTCCTGAAAGCCAAACGCAATAAAATTTTTTGTTTGTTTGTTTATTTGTTTTCTATACTGTCCTGTAGAGACTAGAGAGCCTCAAAAACATGACAGGCTCACTTCAGAAAAGAATCTAACTCATTTCTTCCAATAGCCTTACTCAAATCTCTTGGGTTAACAAATCTGGGTTTGCATTAGCACTCTCTTGGATAGAGTGAGATTTTTTAAACACCTACTTTTTACCAGTCAATATGAAACAAGGAGAGAAAAGTATTCCACAGCATCTTGCTTTCAAACCAGCCAAATCAGAGAATATAAAAGCATGTGAATGTACAAAAATAAGAAGGCTACTACACCTTAATTCCTAATATAGCCTGGCAAAATAAATATTTCAAATAATAACACAAACCCACAAATAATAATTAAGGAGTGAGTTTAAAGTTCATGAAGTCTAAAGGTAAACAGACCACTGAAAGAAACAGTAACTTACTACACACTGTAGACCATTAACTTCTATCATTAAAAGTAAGCCCTTTGCAAAATCCTTATCAACCCTTTTTGAAAAGTGTGATTGTCTAAAGCAATCGTCATCTCAGATGGACTTGAAAACATCCTAAAAAAGGGACAATATTCTTTTTCTTTCAAAATGGTAATGACAATCTCTCAGTGATACATGCAAAATAAAGCCCCCACCCCTTTCCCAGGAAAAACTCCCCATTTAAGTAAGCATCACAGTCTTGCATAAGCTCCTTTAGCCACAAGATCAAAAAGAAACCTTCATATCGTTATTGTGAAAGGAAGGTTAAGTTTTAAAACAACTTGGCTACTTCATCTCTTTGAGGCTATAGTTCTGCTTGATGACATCCTTTGAAACACTAGAAACAACTGAAAAGATATCGAAGTAACAAAAGAGCCTCCAAACCAAACAAAAAATAAGAATGTAACACCAGATCTTAAAAAAAAAAAAAAACAAAAACAAAAGAGGGGTTCTCCCTGCAGGATATGCTCTTATTAACTCTCTTAAAGGCCATTCTGAAAGTGGCAGAGGAAACATTACAGCACACGGGCTGAACTTCTCCTGTGTCTTCACAACTGACTCTGCATTGCATGCTTTCTGTTATTCTGTGCATTTCCTAAAATGTCATATGAATTAAGTTACATACCATAGATTTATGGGGCTAACAATAAAAGAAAAAGAAAAGAGGAGGAAGAGCAGGGACTTTAATGCATTTCAAAAGGCTCAAAGTAACGCCAACAGAGGGAAATTGAGAAAACAAAATTCTTGAGAAAAAGAAACAGCTACTTTCATTTTTTGGGATCACATTGACCTGAAGAGATCACTAATGAAATACATAGGTGAATCTACATTTGAAATACTGCAGAGAACAGTAAAAAAAAGACTAACGCAAAGCAAAATAGAAAATTCAAATTACGAAAAAAAGTGTTTTGCATTGGGAAATACAAACTAACATACCTACAGAAATATTAGAGTATTTCTCTTTCTAGAACACATAAAAATCATATTAGCAAGAAGTATATAGAAAAGACTGCTTTCACTCAGAACTGTGTCTGTAAAGGCACTCTGAGAAAATGTACAGAACTAGACAAGATCAACTCTCATCTACCTTATTCCCATCTTCCTTAGAAGGAGATATATGAGGCTGTGAATTACCGTATTCTTCCAAGAGGAAATACCTGAGGAATGTTGCTGCACATCTCAAATCAGGAACGATAGACAAAGTACTAAGATTTTGTATGAAACGATCTTATATTATGCAGGTAAACACAAGAAAAATCCAACATCCTTACTATACAACTGACTTTGTTATTTGGTCTACTATTCAAGTGTTAGTAAGTTAGGGTTAAAATACAGGTGATGAAGAATGAGTCTTCTATTTAACTTTTGCTATGAAAACTAAATCATGCATTCTGTAATATGTTATTTTTTTAAAAGATGTTGTGTGGAAAAGAATAGTTTAATTTGGTTTTAAAATTGCACTCAAGGAGAATATGACTACTAGAATATTCTCTGTTTCGAGTTCTCTACTTCACTTAGCAGTGTTACACATCAAACAATGAAAACAATACATAAAGTGTCCGCTTATGTGCGATGGCTGCTCTCACTTCAAGACGCAAACAAAAGCTCTCATTAAGCCAGTCACACTATTTCTATCAATACAAACACATATTACTGCATTAACTCTGCATGAGATATATCTGAAATGCCCAGAGGTTAGCGATCCTTCATCATTACACCCTATTTACTAGCTGAGTTCACTAAGTCACCAGTAGGATCAGTTTGCTTCCAAATGCCCGTTCGGTCGTCTACAAGCATAAATTATGATTTTTTAAAAATTTATGATTAATTCTGATTTTTCAAATTACACAGATAATTGGTGTTGTGGTTTAACCCCAGCTGGCAACTAAGACCACGCAGCCATTCACTCCCTTCCCCCCAAGTAGGGTAGGGAGAAGATAGAGAAAAAAGAGGAAGAAAACCCCAAACTCACGGGTTGAGATAAAGACAGTTAAATAGAACAATAATGGAAGATTAAAAAAACGGTAAAAGAATATACAAAATAAAGTGATGCAACACAAATTGTTCTCACCACCCAATGACTGACTGCCCAGCCCATTCCAAGCAGCAATTGCAGATTCCTGTCCCCCCAGTCAACCCCCATTTATACACTGAGCATGATGCCTGTGGTATGGAATATTCCTTTAGCCAGCTTGTCCTGTCTTTGCTTCCTCTCAGCTTCCATTGGAAGCTGAAAAAGTCCTTGACAAATGTAAGCATCACTTAGCAACAACTAAACCAATATGTATTATCAGCATTATTCTCACACTAAACCCAAAACACAGAAGCTACAAGGAAGAAAATTAACTCTATCCCAGGTGAAACGAGGACATTGGGGAAGACCATAACTTTGTCTATCATAACTCTTAATTTTTCCTGTTGTAGTTTTTAAATAACTACCACTCAGTCAGCAGATTTCTCATCTTTCACAACTTCTGTTCTACCACCAAAGAATTAATAGGACTTAGCTTCTCTTGTATACTGCTGAAGTCTGGACAGGTAATACTGCATTCCCCACAGTTCAAGTCTGTCAAACATTGAGAAATATTCTCATCCTTTAGCAAAATGCTAGTCTTGCACTAAAAAAAATTAAAAAGAAAAAGGTTTCCTTCACAATCAGAGGTTTCTATAGAAATAGATTGTTGGCATATGTAGATTATGCTTACACTGCAAAGGCAGTGGTCCTCATATGCCTCAGCTCCCTCCATTGCTGTCTCACCAAATGCTGCTACACTTTACAGTCCATTTACCAGCTTATATGATTATTATTAATTATTATTATATTTATCAGACCACCTCCAGTCACCTCCCAAGTATGAGATGACTCCTTGTATGCAACTATAGTTCCAAATCAAGTCCAGATGAAGTTGTTCTCAGGTCTTGAGAGGGCTCACAGAATCAGACACATACACTGAAAAAAGAGATACAATTCTCATATCCTTGCCCCTGTTTATGATCAAACCGCCCTTCAGCTTGTGAGCATTTCTTATCAGTCCCTTCCACACAGCAATATTCTCAGTCAAGTGATACTAATGACCTCATGAGGTTTTTCTTCATCTTCTAACCACTGTTCCCTCATCCATCATACTTTCATGATTTCTGTGTAACTATACCTGAGCTGCGGGTTTTTCTCATCCTCAAAAAAGTAACAAGTCAAAAGGCAGCTTCTATGTTGTTTGGATTTTTGTAACTAAACGAGGATTCCAAAATTAAACCTAAATGCTCTTCCTTGTTTTCTGTCCTCCTCCTTTTTCCCCTCTCCTCTCTTCAACGGTCAGGATGCTTGTGTGCTTCTTTCCAAAAAGCCCTTATAGCAGGTCTTCCACTCTTCACCAGCGGGAGGGCAGGAAAACCCCACCCTCCGCAACAAATCAGAAGGAATCAACCAGCACTGTTCCACAAACTAAAATACCCGTGTGGCTTTTACTTTTATACCAGCTGCAAAGATGCAGTTATAAAGGTGTTGCTGGCTGTCTCCTCTGTTGACTGCTGAGCAAGTCAGCATTACCCATGGCTGCACCTGTGTACTCAGAAAGGTAGCTTCTAAATACACGTGTGGGATTTTTGAGGGGAAAACCACACCCCACAAAATCTGTTGATGCATTTCCCCAAGTAGTATTGCTGTCATGAATCCCAAACAGCATAACAGACTGTAGTGACATAACGCTAAGCATTTGAAAACTCACGATCAAACAAGTTTGTTTTCCTATGCCAAATGTAGACTTGAGAAGGAAACAGCTTACATGGGTAATAATGTTTGTTTTGGATCGATATGCAGTAGATTGCCCAGTGCTGATTATTTTGAACAAATGCACAGCTCTAGCCCATGTAATAAAAATCTGGCTGCCCTTTGTTACTCATGAAACTCATAAAGGTTAAACCTTTAGCCCGAAGGAAAAAAAGATCCTTTTCATCCAATGAAAATTAATAGGACTGAGCATCCCTCCCCTTGCAGGCAGCTGTAATTTTTCAGCTAAGAGGCACAGAGGTTTAAGAAGAATTGATGATGGAAAGTTTTTGTCACCAACATAAACACATTTTAAAAGCGGCTAGCAGTAGGCTCACACTGAGAATTGTGCGTCTGAGGCGATGCCAGTGGTACTTAGCACAGCTGCTCGTGGCTGTGCGCCTAATTGAATGTTGTTTGTCTCAAGATTTTCCAGTGGACCATTTCAAGTGGCAGCACACAGCTGATGTGCCATATAACCCGCATTAACACCTCACCTGCAAAATACATAATTACATTCAAATCTGCTGATTAGATGCAAAATACAAACACATGCCAGTGGTTGCATTTCAGAAGTAGCCGTGCCCATCCACGCTGACGAAAATGAGTGGATAGTTATCTAGAACTGGTCACACATCCGGTCTCTCCAAAAAAGATTATTGGTTGCATGTGTAGGAATTAAAATTTCAAATGATCATTTTTTGAAAATGGCTCTTTATGGGTACGTAAATCTAATTCTGTTTCCTACACATTTATTTTCCGCCTTAACTCTTATGTAAAGGTTTGTAAAACATATTTCTGTGATGCTAAAAAAGGAAATCTTCTGATTAATTACTTCTTATATATACAGAATGAGCAGTCAACTTGCGTGATTTATAAATTTAGAGGATGTTAATCTAATACCTCTTAATATAACTGCTACTCTCATGTCAATCTTTTTTACTGGAGCACGTTGGTTCCAGATTTATTTATTTTTTAATAACTAGTGTTCAATTCACAAGGAAGTTTATGTTTGTATTAAACTAATTTACATCCATTTGAAAATGCTGAATCTAAGCCTTTTCGTTTTTCTGCAAGGAATGCAGTCAAGCACAGTTGCTGCCAAATAAGTATTTGGAAAACATGTTTTTATTATTGTGTCTTCGGGTGATCACTCACATGCAGTGGCTGATCTGAGAGGTCATCACAGTCATTGTGAATGTGGCTTTGTTCTACCAGAGCAGCAGGTAACAGCTAAAAAACTCCAAACAGAACATAAGCATTGAATTTAGGAATAATTTCTTAAGACTTACTTAATGCATTTATGTAGCATAATCAATTAAATTCACATCCACAATGAGACATGAAACATGGTTTGGGGTTTTTTACCTTAGAAAATACAAGTAGACAGTCTAGCAGTCTGTAGTCCTGCTAACTTCCACGTGTTTTGAGGTTACCTTCATTAAAATAATAAATTCTTACATTAAAAAGAAAAATTACTATTGTTTCAGATATGCTACCCCAAAAAAGGAAGAAACAGCCTTGAAAACCTGTGTTATATTAAAAGGATACCTAGTGGACAAACCCAATCTCCTGAAAGAGGTTTATGACAAAGGAAAAGCTTAGGGAAGCAGGCTTATAATGAAGGTGGAACTTAAATTTGCGTCTTCAGACTTTGTGCACTTTGTGAAGAAGGGTCCCTCTGAAAAAAGTGGTGATCTGAATATCTAATGAAAAGCTGTACGTGTTCCCTAAAACGCTAAGAATGAAGCTTGCATACACAATCATAAAGCTGGTGCTTCCTTATTTTACAGGCTACACAATCTACTTCTAGCATTCACCTAAACTCCTAAGCATGAGATTCTTCCTAGGGAGAAAGGTAGGAATAGAGTTAGTTACCAATATATGTCCCATAACGAAGTGATTGAAGCTTTTCCCTTCAGTTACTGTACTTCAGCTGCTATTACTGGAAATACCTGGCTAGCAGTACTCAGGGAACACACTGTTGCTGGCAAGACCTCAAAGGGGTTGGGGGAAGAAGCTTCTACTACCCTTTTTCTCCATCAGTGTCATGCCTGAGTTGAGGCTACAGGCTTTGGAGCTGGACAGGTATTCTGCAGGTGGGATGCTGCTTAAGGCCATCAAAGCAGTTTTGAGATGGGTGAGATTTGGAAATAAAAGCCAGCTCATTTCTCTGCTTTTTCTCTTGTACGCTTCCTACCCCAAAGCTGTAGTAACTTCTCGGCGCCCCCAGTACAGTGAGCATGCTGCTATCAGTACTTTGTTTGAGGTATGTTCTTTACTCCATGGGCATGGGCTTATTCACTCCCTTGTTAATTTTTACAACATTAGTGGATCTCTTAGAGGTTTTCTACATTTAAATCTCTTTGCCAAACTAATTAGTGTTGTTTTAATCACTTTCATATCTCAGAGCATGCACATCCTGATAGGTGCTTAAGAAAGAAGAATAAGGGAACGGCTCCTTCCCTGAAGAGCTTGAAGTAATTCTCATTGAAATAGTTCAAGGAAGCAGATACTCTTAAAACAGACCTTGCAAACTACACTTTAGGAACTTGTAAATGAAATATAATATTGAATTATAATATATTGAAATATATTGAAATATAATATATTGAATTTTTAACCCTTACATTGCACCCATCATGATTTTTATGTCAAATCTTTCTTTGACAAACTGATCAACAATTCCTTTTCAATAAACTTGCTTCTTGAGAATGTATCTTACCTTGATGAAATAACTGATGTCTTTAAGGAGCATAGCTCTTTTACATGATTTGTATATTTTCATGAAGCACTGTATCACAAGGAACAAGAGATTGACTTAGAGCAACTTTGGTGAACTAACAAGAGAAACAACTGCTCCAAGGAACTAATGCTATAAACAACAGCCTTTTCTATAGACACTATATTTTATCAAAATTAAAGTGTAGTGAGGCAATACGTCACACTTATAATGTGCAGTGTTAAAGCCTTAGAGAAGAAATGACAGGGGGCTATTGTAGTGAGATGCAATTAGAGGGGTATTTTAAATTTCTTATTACCAGAAGTGAATTTTAAGAGAGAATCTGACCAAGAATTATGACTCAGACCTTTGAGAGAGCACTGTATTTAATCTCCTTATGAACAAATTTGAAGTCTTGATTTATTCTCTGACACCCAAATTCTGTTAACACAGTAAATAAACTACCTATTTTTTAAAGTCTCATCTATTATTCTCAACTCTCGTATGTCTTTTTAATTTTAAAATTAAATATTCTGGATATTAAGTTGCAAAATACTGTCTTTAAAAACTCATTTCAATGTATTAATAAGATAAGCTACTGATTACACTAGGCCAGGTGTTCAGAACTGCTTAGATATCTCTATGGAGCAGGGCACTGTGCCATATCATCATATTCTATCTTTTGTCTGGCTCATTTTGTTAGCAGAACATTTCAATAACATACAAAAAAGAAGCTTCAATGTTTCACTTTATTTCATTCATTGCTGTTCTTATCCACACCAGAATTACAGTTTTTATTTGAAGGTGTTGCGTGGGAGGTGACGATGAGCCCAATGAACCTTTTTTATTCCCTTTCTTCCCACTTGTGGTAACAGGTCATATTGGGGTTTAGCTAGAAGAAGAATTTGAGTGGCCTCACTTTACCAGAATAATTACAGTGCCATAGCTACGCTGATATAACTCCCCCATGTGGATACTCTATTTCAAGGATAAAAAATATTTTATTCTAGAATAATTACTCTGCTTTTTAATTCTATCTGAACAAAGTTACTTTCCCTCCAAAGGGAGAGATCACATGGGAAGCATATCAAGATATCTACAGTTTCTTCTTGTGTTCCAACCCTCTCAGAGGATCCCAAGACGCTGGAACAGCACTGATTCCAACTTTCCACGTCTCCACTGTACTTCAGTCAAGAGAAGAATATGATCTGCCATATACTCTTGTCAAAGAGTCCTATCCACAGAGAAGGGGATTGAAAATGGGATACCACGAGACATCTCAACAGTACTGCATTAAGTAGTTAGCATATAGGTTAACGTCAGCCTGAACCGCGAGGATGAATTTGCACTTGGTTAAAAGTCTACACTAAAATAAAGCATTCATTTCTTATTTTTTTTTCCTGATAGACAGTTCAAAACTATGCTTTCCTTTGACAAAAATAGCTTGATAGGAAAAGCCTATCAGTCCCAATTATAAACTTAACTTAACTGAGTAATATTCTATTTAAGGACAGAAGTAAGGTTACTAGTGTCACAGAAACTATTCACTTTTTAACATATACAAATGTTTTTCAATTCTTTTTCAAAATGAATCTAAGAGGCTGCTTACAGACACAGATAAAGATCTGTCTGTAGAAGTCTCCCAGTGTAGAATGTTTTCTAGACTTGCAGACAATTTCCATGTTTTCACTTCATGTAGCAAAACAACTTTGGCTTTAAAAATGCCAAAATAGGTTAATTAATATAAATGAAAAGAAATACGTAAGATGTTTTCTTATTTACTCCAGCCTTTCTTTTCTCTCTTAGAAAGAGTGAAGCTCCTCAGTGGTGCTAGATAAAAAAAAATCAGACTCTACCTGATCTAGAAATAGAATAAAAAGTTTTCTGTTGCTGCCATAATAAATAGCATGGATTACCTAGAGCTGCCTGATCACAAGTGGCATCAAGAATACATTTTGCATCATCAGCATGGAAAGAAACCCTCATTGTTACTAGCAGAACCCCTAGCAAAGCCTGAATACAAACAGTTAAGTTCACAGTATCTGAACTTTCAAAATCACCAAGACAGAACTATTTTTAGCTATAAACCTATTTTGTAGCCTTTGATTTTTCTTAAGAGTGCAATTTTTAAAAAGAGCGAGCCTTGGTTACTGCTTTGCAGCTTTACACTTCAGTTAGTAAAGTGTCACAGGTTTTAAAGAGAATCTGAACTTCCCCTTGAAAGGTATGAAAATACTCCTGGATGACTTCTAAACAATAGACTTAAGGGCAGACACTTAGCTTGTGTAAATCAGTATCACTCCATTTAAGTCAATGGAACTATGCCAAGATACCAACTTTCATCTGACATGGTCTATTTTTTGCTTCCAACTATTCTTTCATGGAGTTAGAGAACAAAAGAGTTTCAGAAGAGATCTTTCTGAGTACAGACTGACCTCCTTGTGTCTGACTGATACCATAAAACAGAACTTTAGCTGATGAACCAAACACTGCATCACATTTCCTCCAACCGCAACAATCTGAAATAATGATCTATAGGCGCTTACTGTTGCTAGCGCTTTTTAAATGTTTCCCCTTGTGCCTCAACAGTTGAAATCCCAGGAAGTTAAATCAGCTTGCAAATTTGATTGAACCAACACCTGCTCATCCAAAACACATTTTAACTACAGGAAGGAATTCTTCACTCTCATTTGGAGCAGCAAAAAATGAAACACATGGCCAAACAATTTCAAGGCTCTGCAGGAATAAGAATTAAGCCATAGCGCGTCCTTGCTGTTGCTGTTCCATCCTGTTTTCTACTAATTCCAGTACACAAGCAGGCCCTGGCTAGCAGTGCATTTATCATTTGCCGTGCTTCTGTTAAATACAGTCAAATACAGCCACACATCTTCTCTCACAGGATGTGAATTTAATTGAGAAACGGGAATTAGCATCCAGTATCATTAATAGTTTCTGCTTCTCCTCTAAAAGCCTATACATTGATACACATGATAGTGAGATATACTGAATGTAAAACAGTGGGATATATAACATCCAAAACAAATAAGTTTCTTCTTATGCTATGAATTCTCTCAAAACTAGTTTTAACCTGGCCTTGCAATCATAAAAAGATATAAAGTTTATATATTATTATATCACAGAACTGCTGTGGAGCTGATGCTGTGGCTGTCTACATGTACTCAGGTGAGATTGTTATACGAGAACGGCAGCTGATAAAACCACAAGACCATGGCTGGAATCAAGGAGAGAAGGAATTGGTACTATTGTCTCCTATATACCTCAGAAGGGCCATAGCAATTGGGACTGTGGCAGTTGTCATACGAATCTCTCCCTCAATAATATGTTTTTTTAACTACTAACATTTAGAGAAAAGAAATAAACTGAATTCCCAACTAAAATGTCCAGGAAGCAGATTTCCTGTTTGCCAGACATCCCTAGCTGACAAAGACTTCATATTTAAGATGGTACTTGGGAAGCTACATTTGAAACGCCAGACTAAACCCCAGGAAAGAGGCCAAGTACGCAAAATATAGGTACAAGAGTTTTAAGTGTATTGTGTATTCATTTTCCACACAGCAGCATTATATATCATGTGTGTTCTTATTCCCAACTTAGGAAAGTGTACAGTATTCCTATAAATCCACACTTAGATGTGGGCAGTAGCGCCCTGACATATATGTGTTCGCTCTTTCACTGTTGAGTCTCAGCATCACAGATGCCTCCATCGCTGTACCCTGATCCTCATAACAACCAATGTACCTAACGCACCGAACCGGATTCACAGAAGCACCTCATGTTGAAAATGGTCCCTTCATTTTCAAGCGATTCACTGTTGTGGACATTGCTATTAGTCTTTATCAGTGCATCACCATCTCTCAACTCGCAGCAGAGAGGTGACCCTCCCTAGTAATGAATGACAGCAAAGAATGAAACACTTCAACACACAGAGAAACAGAAAAATAAAGAGAGGACATAAAAGGATGAAGGGATCTTAACTGAAGTTAACTTTTAGTTATTAATAATAAATATCTCAATCTATTTTACTGAAGCTGTATCAAGGGAGTGACACATTCATAATTACGCTGCAAACACATTCAATGTATATGCACAGCTTATGCAGTATTTTTACTGGAGATTTCCCTGCTTTTTAGTTTTGTGCCAGCTCTTTCTGAAGCCCTGTACTAACTATTGTCAAGGGAACTGTTTGTATTTAGTTTCCTGTAGAAGGGGGTGAGGATTACACTATGACTTTAAGAAGAGGGGAGATAACAAAGAAAAAAGGCAATAAAGAAGAGACATGGGAAAAAATAGAACATCCTTAATCCTGTAGTTCTGAACCTTTTAAATCAGTCAAATAAGGATGAACAGTAATTTAATCTAAGACCAACAAGAAGTGAATTTTGGAAGGCTGCACCTTGCGGAACTGGAACAGTCACTTTTTGTGAAAGCTTATACAGTTCATGGTGAGTTTCTAAAACAATTTAATAAACAATAAACAAAAGTTTGGTGTTTCTGAGTTTTGGACTGCATCATAGTACCTAACACTACATCAGGTACTGTGATGCTTGGGAAGTACAGTCATGGAGCTAGTATAAAACCTCACCATAAAGAGACAGTTCATTTGTAAATAGTCTCATATTGACTATGCATGCATTTCGTGGAGAATTACTAGCGGGAGTGAACAGCAACTGCTGGTCAAATACCATAACAGTAGTAGAAATAACTAGAGGGAAGCAGATAACTTTACTTTTTGAGGCTGCAACTGCAGAACTGCATCACGTTGTCCCATATTGCTAAGTGCAGCATTATACAAGATTCATGAAGAATTGCTTAGGTTGGAAGATTTGAGATCATTGAGTCCAACCATTAACCTGGCACTGCCAAGTCCACCACTAAATGAGGTCCCTATGCAACACATCTACATGTCTTTCAAATACCTCCAGGGATGATGACTCTATCGCTTCCCTGGGCAGCGTGTTCCAATGCTTGATAACACTTTCAATGAAAAATTTTTTTCTAGTATCCAATCTAAACCTCCCCTGGCACAACTTGAGGCTGTTTCCTCTCATCCCATTGCTTGTTACTTGGGAGAAGAGATTGTTATCCACCTCTCTACAACCTCCTTTCAGATAGTTGTAGAGAGCAATAAGGTCTCCCCTCAGCCTCCTTTCTGAAGGCTAAACAGCCCCAGTTCCCTCAGCTGCTCCTCATTAGACTTGCACTTTAGAGCCTTCACCAGCTTCATTGTCCTCCTGAATAACAGTTCCAGTCATGGAAGTAGAAGTGGGAAGATGGAGTTAGACAGAGGAAAGTGACATGATGGACTGACAACTTGCTCTGGAAAGAGGGAAGAGAGTGTCAAAATTGACATAGCAGTTGTAAGCCTGAATGACAGGGAAGATGCTGAAACAGCTGATGGACACGTAAGAGGAAATGTCAGAAAAAAGATAGGTGCACCTGTGAAGAAGAGGTAGATCTAAGCCAGCATATTGAACGCAGCTAAAACATAACAAGGCCATAGGAAAAGTAAGTCTGGACTGTGTTAAGACCTAAGGCAAGAAGGCCTTCTCCAGGGACCAAGGAAGCATAGGAGGGAAACAAATAGACTCAGAAGTAGGAGCAAAATTTTCATATCTGTTCAGAGAAGTAGAACACTGAAAGCAGAAGATATATTTTGGTCCTGAACTGTTAAATTCATTATAGGTAACTGTATTTGGTAAAGAATGTAGTTTTGTGATGTACTGAATTCTTTTAAAAATTACTCTTGGGACAGCCAGATATCACGTAATCCACAATGGAGTCCTTTACAGAGATGTGCTTGACATATCAAAACGTATTAGCACCGAGAAACTGTCTGGCTGGCAATCTGGGGACATTGACCTTGGATGTCTTAGCTGATGCCCCAGAAGCGTGGGCAGGTAAATATGAGTTTGAGCTCGGGAGGTTTAAACTCTACTATGGTAGACATCTGGAACCAAAAAGGCAGGTGCTGAATCTATATTACATTTTGAAAATTGCCTGAAATATAGATGGTAAAAATGGAATTCTAGCAGCATGGGGTTCAGTGGCCATATCCCTCATTGCTAATACAAACCTTGGGGACAGAGAATTGCTCAACTGTGGACTTAATGCTATACAAACAATAGAAAAGGAGAAGGATTCCCAGAAAATATGAATCACAGCAGGGCTGAGTTCACACTGGGGGAGGAAGCCGTTCATGAAAATTGTTGTTTCAATATATGTACCTTTCAGTTGAAAATAAATTCCTTCCTAACTTGTATCCATTGCTTGCCTGCCATGTGTTTAGTTTTACTTTTTGCTTTGCTCTTTCTCAGTTAAAAGTAAAAATAAGAGCACCTGAAGTCCAGTGAACATAAACTGTGATATGCAAGTTTGAGGCCCTAATTTCAAAGACTAGCTATGTAGAAGACAGATGTGGGTTATCTGGAAAAGTGTTAAAGGAGTAAGGTCAGTGGATGTCGTACGCAGGAATAAAGGGAGGGTCATCAAAACCTACCCTAAAATTCAGCAGGAATTTTCTCCCTACTATCACTGAATGCCTAACCCTGAACCTTGGACTGCTAGAAACCTCCTTTGAATCTCCACCTTAGAGTTCCTCAAGGCCTTTAAGATTGAAATTTGCTTTATAAAGTCTAACACAGATTAAACATTAGCAGTTCTCACTTAATCCCTACAGTTGCTAACCTCCATATGGCTATCTTTGCCTGTTAGATTATCTTCCCCTTTCAGATATTACCCTAACAGTCTCTTTCAAGTTATTATTTATCTATGAAACCTGAGGATCGTCCTAATAGCTTTTCTGCTTACATAGAAATAATTTCTAGATATGCAAGCAATCAATATTTTCAGTTTATTTCACCAACTGGTTTCTGATCTTCTACATGATCATTACGTTCACAAACTGTACTGGTTATGCCATGATCTGGTAAGGAAATCTATGAGAAAATATGTCTGGGTCCCATTGTTACTTGTAGTATTTTTCTTCTGATCAACATCTGGAAATTACATAATAGCATAACTCCTGGGAACATTTATTCTTGTAATAACATCATAGAGACTTTACATATCCAAGTCTGATACTTGCCATATGGTGGCTGGAAAGGTGAAAAGAGGGTTTTTTTGTAAGGATGACAAGCAACCACACAATATCTGAAGGCAAAAAAAGGAAGAGAGGAAGAAAAGAGAAGGTAAGAGCAAAGCAAGGAAGATTTCAAAACAGTTATTGAGGAAAACAGCCAGAGGAATCAGGGAGAAAGAGAGTAAACAAACTGGTGATAAAAACCCCACGCTTCAGGGCCAGTTTCAGGGCTAGAAGGGAGGGGGTTTTTCCTGCAATTCTCTGTAGTTCAAAGACAGAAATAATTGATATACAGGGGAAGATAAGATACCTCAGATGGCACAATACTTAAAGTATTCTATAAAGTCTTGGCCCATTTTAGAAACACATACTAGGGCATTGTCTTTAGGCAACCTAAAAGTCAGGCTTACTCAACTCTTCAGTGCCGGCTCAAGAAAATGAGAGTCCTGTAGTTTGGAAGAACACAGCTTTGCTTAAGAGGCTGCTACCAGATATCCCATCTGCTCTTGAGGAGACTTCAGATAACGTTTTCTAGAGGGTTCAGGGCACCACTTGCTACAAGGAAAGCAAGGATTTTTAGGCAGTGTGTGACTACTAAATACAGGGACACTTGCATCCTACCAGCCAAATGGATATGTGGATCCAGACTGTGATGAGTTTTGGCTTTAGCCCATTACCTGGCTTAACCACGGGTATAAATGTAATCTTAGAGTGGAAGGTAAGAAAATCAAATGAATTAAGATCTTATGTAGATAAATTAGAGGTTGTAGAAGTATGACAAAAGACAGAGCTCAACAGACAGGGTGATGTAAGGCAAAATAAGCTGATTATTAAAGAAGAGAAATTTGCAGCTAGTAGACCGTGAAGAAAAGAAGAGTCAGGTAAAGTCCCCACATCAAGAAGAGACAATGACCAAGACTGTAAGTGAGGGAACTGATCCAGAACTACAAATAAAAACGGTCATGTCAATGAAAAGGAGCAAAATGAGGCAAGGTGCAAAGCTAAATAAAAGCTAAGCAACAAAAAGTGAAGGGAAATGGCAAAGAAAAGAGAGCTCAAAGAGTCAAACTCATTGAAGAAGAAAGAAAGAAAAAGACAGCTGAAACTACAATAGGACCCTGAAATGTCAGAAAGCCATCATTAGTTATCAGTGTCTGAGAAGGCATAGAAAAAGAAATGAAAATGATGTCTGACCTACTATGAAAAATAGAGACACTATTAATTTTAAAAGAAAGGAATTATCTGGCTGTAGAAAGCCAGTATACTAATGGTAGCGTTCATCTTATATACTCATTTCTATGAGTAGTATCCAAACACAGGTATTATTGTATCTATCTAGCAACTAATTTAACCATATAATTTAGGGTGAATATTCTAAGACAATCTCAGATTCTCTAGAAGAAAAACTGAACTGAGTTTGCAATACTGGCATTTATATATCTATCCCTAGAGACACTATTTAATCAGATTTGTCCCAAATATTAATTTCTATACATGAAAACACAGTTAAATGAAATATGCTTGAGATGGACATGGATGATTCCTCCTTTTCCATCAGAAAGTAAAATACTTCTAGTTTTAGGAAAGATTTAAAAAAATCTACTCCACATATTGGAATCTGAAAGTGAAATACACTACAATTGACAATTTCCATTTTTAGAAGTGAAAATTAGTTATAGCAGGTAGTTATAGCAAAAATAGCAGCATAATATTTTTCTTTACTTTTTAATTTTAAATAATGCAATTTTCTAATTCCAACACAGTCTAAGTAAAAGATATCTACATTAAAAGTATGAGGCTCAATTGTTAGTATAGAAGGATACAAGTCCCACAAAGTCATGCAAAAACATGCATACTTGCTATGGAACTAGCCCATCTTTTCAACTGGATGGCGCCTCTTTAAATCAACACTCTGTGCACAGAGCACAGCTGGATGTTCAGGCACCGGAACTTCTCACTACAGGTGGGAAAGCAAGAATTTTTTACAACATTCTTTCATTATTTTTCTTAGCCCTTCTTCTAAGATGGATTGAAAGACCTACACCTATCTCTGTATGCGAATAAAACATATGGCAAATTAAGAAAGCTCAGTTGTGAGGCTGACCCCCTCCTCTCCGAAGCCTGACAGTTCAGACTGCATGCTTGTGTTTCTGCTTCTGCGCTACCATCAGACAATAAGATGGGTGAAAGTGGGAATCTGAATGTCACTGAACACTATGAAATGACTGGCCTTCTCAGGTTTTCATTTCTTACTTCTAAAGCAGAGAACACCCATTGCATGACATAGACCAAGCTCCAAGTTGAATTAAATTGTATATAAATTTTAACCTTTGTCTTTGCCCAAGGTACTTAAAAAATAATTAATTTAAAATAAGAGGTAATATATGTTTCAGAGTATCCATGGCAGACTTGTGTGCAGGATTCAGGTGCAAAACTTTGCTCCAGGTCTTGTCATAGATGTGTATTTTATCTGCCTATTCTGTGGTGCAGCAGAATGAGAATTCTTCATGTGGCTGTAACAGCCCCAAGGAGTTACAAACACAGCCACGGTCAGAATGAGGTCAGGTTATTCCACATCCCTTTTCTCTGGTACAGCAGCAGCAGGAAAAACATATGGCATAACAGACATTAAGTCATATTGCTCATTCTAAACTTAGTCTTCTATTTCTGCCACATGTGGAAAGTTCCATGTGTAATAAATGTCAAAAGCCCTTGTATCGCTCCTAATTTCTGAAAATTCTTCCACTTGTTCAGGAAGCTGAAGCAGGAGGGACAAAGACTAAAGCCTGTGCCCTCTGACACAAAAACACTCAAAGACTTGTATTTTTCTCCAGGCTGCAAAGAAATGAATTTACTCACTACAGCATCCCAGAGAAGAGAATATAATCAGATGTGAAATGCCCCCAGTTTTTTATTGATACCATTGATCACATACCCATAATAAGCTAAGGTGACCGCAATTGGGCTCCTCTTCTCATTGCACATTATGAACTAACCCTGAAGTCATCCTGAAGATCACATGTGGTGCCAACAGAGATGGAAAGCATTCAAAGCCAGGCTGAGGTGCAGTGAGTATTTCTACATTGTCCCCAGCACAGCCCGGCCGAGCACAGCAGCTGGGGCAGCGTGGCACCAGGCACGGCCAGGTAACCTCACCACAGGCCGTGGACTTCTGATCTCAAGCTATACGGATGGGAAGCAGGCAGCTGGTGGATTTTTCCGTACGCAGAGATCCTTCGGACATATATGAAGAGATGCAACTTGGAAGTAAATTAAGGCAGATGCTATACGGATTGGTAAGGGAGAGGGTGCTAGAACCTTCTCCAGCATCCCACTACTGAATTAGAGGGAATGTTTCAGCTTGGACTAAATACTGCTTATAGAGAGCTAAGATCACAAGCCCATTTATCATTATACTGGTAAGTGCTCCCTCTGCATTCAAAGGGAATGGGGGAGTTTCACCAGAAAACGTGCTGTGCCTTCTGCAGTGTCCTCTGGGACAGCATGGCCCTTTACTCAGAAAAATGCCTTAAAACCCTTTCGTATTATATACGCTTCACTGGGAGTGTCACATAGTCATTCAAGAGGAAAGGAAAAAAAGAGGATAATTAAAAGTACATTCACATATCACTTTTAAAAATGTTTATACGTATGCATACATCTTCAGAGTATTTTTATCAGAAATATAATTAATAAAATCAAGCCCTACTGATGTAACTCCATCCTAAGGTGAAATCGTCACTGACTTCAACAGGATATTTGCCTGAATAAGGCCACAGGAATTAGATTCAATGCAATTAAAGCTTTAAAATATTCCCTCACCAAAATAAAACTAAAAAAGCTGCTACCACTTGCTGTAACACTGTATTATTCCAAGTGTGTGCTACTGGACTGTTATTATGCCTGCGTACATAGTTGCAAGGGAAACATTGTTCTCTATGTTCTCTTCTACCAAAGCAGATCTCTGCAGGTAATTTTAATGGGGCTGTTAATAACCTGGCAACCGTCCCAGCCAGATGTAGCACATTTAAACATTGTCCTTACAGCTTTGTCAGAACTGTTGACATTGCATGTCAGTAATGGAAAATTGCCACTGCACCAAACAACCATCTTCATTATATGGAATCACATTGTTAATCTACAGCCAAATGCAACTTGAGGCGGAAAGAGAGTTTAGATTGCACCCATCTGTACACTATCACTCCAGGTGGCAGGTCGTTCTTCAGGATTAGAGATTGAATCAGTCTTTCCATCATCAATAAGCCCTCCTCCACAACGAGTGCCTGTCAATCCAATATTTTACTTTCAGCACCGTGAGGACCGCACAGCATGGTAATGAAATTTCTCTGTAAGTAGACCACGGGGATCTATACCAGAGAGATACATCTCTTTAAAAAGCTCAGGGAAATCAGACAGCGTGCTGCACAATCTGGACGGTAACTCGGTTTCCAGCACCACCCTAACTATTTTATCTGTTTAGGGACGAGATCTACCAGATAAAACAGCATTTTAATGCTGGGTTATTTCATTTTTTGTAGTAATTAGTATTGGGTGATTATTTTCCATTTGCAAAGGTTTGACAGCCTCAGAAAAGATACCCATTTCTGAAACAAAACAAGTTTTTTGGTATAAAGCTTCTGTATTTAACATTTCTCACCTCATACTACAAGTATGACCTTGGCTAAAAGAAGTATTTAAAATTTCCCATGATTGAAACTTACTGGATATTACTTATTATTATCTTTCAAGGTGCATCTTAGCCTCTTTCAGCAGCAACTGGAATTTCTTCAAAGCCCACTTGTTACCTGCAGTAGGCATTTTGTCACATTGAGAAGCCTTCTGCCTCCTTGAATTACCAGTCTTGCCCTTAGGTATTTATAATACCTGCTCTATCCGTGTTACCTAGTCACTGTCACCAAGACTTTCCTGAATCAGTTAGAATGACTATGTCAATACTTTAGGTATTTTGACTTTCTGATTATAGGTTTATTGTAAAAATATAAACTATAAAAATATATACAGGCATACTAGCTGCAACTCACATACTTAATTATTACAAATGAAATTACTTTTGTAACAAAAATACCATGAGTGGAAAATTCTCATATTGTAACAGGAATCTAGCTTTTAAAAAGTACATTATATGTATTGCATTCATTCCCACTCAGTTATATTATAGATATTAAGTTTAGCTCCCCCCTCCTGTTTTTTTTTTTTAAGCGTTCATGTTTTAACTTAAAATGGATAGTTACAGCACATTCTTCCAAAGCACATGGAAATAAGAACAAATGCATTGTTAATTTTGGTAGGTTATATGTTTGTTAAACACCTAACAAGCTCAAGATAAGAATTATGATCCTTTAGCAAAAATGACTATGTAACATTGTCACAGAAACTGCTGAAAATAGGAAAACAAATGAAACAGAAGACACTTCAGCTATGGAGGAACAGAAACAAAAGACAGACTCTAAAAACAGAATTTCTGGAGCAGCAGAACTGGTAGAAATACAACCTAAAATATGCCTTTTACCTCAGTACATAATTTGATTTTGTTTTATCAGATCTGCAAACACAGGAAAAGTATTTGTTTACAAATATACTTCCTTCGGAAACAGATCATTTGATTCTTATCAATCTATTACTGTTGTATTACCCAGGAAAACAAAAGAACCAATGTCAGTGGTCAGTGGAGCAGTTTTTCTGACAGATCTCCTTTTAATTATACTGACAGTGGGTCTGATTGATGACACTATTTCATTTCTGACTACATGGACTAGTCCAGAACCTACGCAGGAGGCTCTGCCCATAGGACTACTGAGGAGTATGTGAAATTCCTGCTTGGGCTAGATTATAGATCATGAAATTATAAGTAAATGCCCCATCAGTGGCATTGTTAAGCCCACTTTGCACTGAGAGGAACAGAATGATTTATTTCTTCATTCTGTGATCTTTTTATCAGAAATATGAGACTCGGTAAATTATCAGTATGGACTTGAATTTTATCTGAAGGATAAAGTCCAAAATATGAAACTTTTCTCCCATATTCCTCAGTCATTTTATCATTTATAAAATAATAAGGCCACATCCTTTGGTATATCCTCTTATTTTTTCTTGGAGGTAAACTGAACTTATGCCATGAAAGGAAACATGACATGAAAAGAAACAACTTTAACTCAGAAAAAAGAAAAGTTTTTGTGGCTAGAACTCAGAAACTCCTCTGTCTATTGTCAACCCCAAAACAGACCTTTTTGATGACCTTGGCCTTGCTTGATAACACTTATAAAAAGGCTACATCTACACTGTGAAAAACATTCTCTGCCTTCAGACCACCTGGTACACCAAGCTTCCATCTATATTTCCTTGGGGTTCAACTCCATCAGTGAAAGATTAACTACGTCCAAATTGTACTGCAGCCCACACCGTGCTGTGCTTGGCCTTAATCCCTCTGGCCCTATTTGCTGCTTCAACACACATCCTGAAAAAAGGGGGTTGTTTTTGCTGCTCAAAACACACAAAATAATGACCTTAATGCAACTTGCCAGAAAGGTTTTTATTAACATGATGCCAAGAGTCTGTATTGTGTGCCATGGGTATAGTAGATGACTTATGAGGACACTTTAGGGTGCAAGGTTTGCCAAGACAGTGTGGAAAGGCCACACAAATAAAGATCGCAAGGTCTTACATACATTTGAAAACAAGATGTCCACGGAGTGAGCTACCCACAAAACCACATCCAGGTTTTATTTTAAAAGGAACTGGCTGGTGTACTCCAAAAGAAAGCCTGCAAGTAAACTACCAGGTATGTACCTAGATGATCAGCAAACAGGGTCACTGAGAAAGCTGATTTGACTAAGAGTGTAGGTAATACTCTGACGTTTCTTGGCTTTACATTGCAAGTGGTGAACCTACTAAGTCTTTGGGAAGAGCTGGGATCCTGGATGGAAATGTGTCCCTCCTTCGAGGTCTAAGTAAGGAGCCTGCAATCAGCAAGGATTCCCCTTTTCTCTCTTCCAGAACATTTTCAACCACTACTGTCTCCTGGCATGACCTTACACGCTTACACACACAAATGTAGAAACAGCTGGAAAAATTTAAGGCACCACTTTTCCTCAACTGCTTGTTACCACTGACCCAAGAGCCTCCACTGCTACTTCACTGCCACAGCTGTTGGCTGAGTGGGGAGCGTGCTGAGGCTGGGGTGGTCTGTTCACAGAGCAGTAAGAGCAAGGAATGGATGCAGACAGTGCTCAGTGGTCACAGCTATCCTTTCGCTCCAATCTCCATTTGACTTGTCTCCCCCTTCACAGTGATAATTTCACAGCAATAGCCAAAGGTTAGTGCTGCAGCACCAACATTCCTCTTGTTACCACTTTTTGGTGGTCTCTAAAAAGGCAGTATTACGGCACATCCCACCAGTGTGTGGTAAAATAGAACTGATCAATGTTTGAAGCACCTTTTAATGGCTTTGGATGGACGTTAATTTTAACACCGTTCTTTGTGCAAATGGACCTTCCAATGCAGACAAAGAAAGAGCAGAAGGAATGAAACTTGAAGGATATGAAATTGAAATAAACAGGCCATGTGTCATACCCCAAGGGTTGTTGGCTCAGTGCTACAAGCATCTTCCAAGAAGATTAAATGCCAAGCATTAAATCTGGCCTCCCACTCTGCCACCCTCAAACTTGGTGTGAATTTTGTTACTGAGTTCCAGAGGGGGGAAATTTACTACCAAACTTTCTAAATCACCTCTGTATTCCTTATATTTTCAGGTTGCCTGGGAACCTGTTGAACTCCTGGCATCAATTAGATAAAGTTTAAAGCTACTCTAATTCATATTCTGGCTGCGAGCGTCCCTTACGAGCCATCCACCTGTCCAGAAGAGCCAGATAATTGACCCTTCTGGGCCTGTCTGTAACCCCAGAACATGTCCAAAGTGGAGAGTGTTTCCAAAGGCTGTTTTACCCTTTTATGACCTCTTTTTATCACCAAAGTGATGTAATTTGGATGAGTCCAATGGACTCTTCCATGTGCATAATAAACTGCTGAATGCAGAAACACACCACGCCGCGGTCTGTGAGGGATTTACCAGTCACCCAGGCCTGATGAATGACTCCCCTCATTAAGTGGTATTACAGTGAAATTTTCTAGCTATATAACTAAAACCAGACTTTACAATGTATGATGTCTGGTTACAGTAATTTAGTGAACATACCTGTTTAAGAGAAAGACAGAGGAAAGGTGGGTGATTTGTATAGAAAGCGGCAACATCTGAGAAAAGGATTTTAAAAGGGTGATTGCAGCCATGATATGCGTAGAGGTGGGAAGAGGCATAATGAAAGAAATTGACTTACATGGCCAGTTATAATATATTTCATATAAAGGGGAAAAGCTGAGTCAATGAACAATTTTGTATCACTGTTATTGTGAAATGATTACAGTTCCCTTTATCACAGCTGTACAATATGCTGACTGAACAGGAAAACATGCAGTACACAGAGTGTAGCGATTTCTACCACTGTGTAAGTAAATGTCAGACTTGTTCCACGTATTCAGTGATTTTCTTAATGAAAACGTCAGCATAACGCTGGCATTTTCCTCCTTTCATTTAATTCTTGTGCTCCCCTTTCATCCGCTAGCTGACCTTTGCATGCACTTGGTAGCTTGCCCAAGGTGCTGTCACACCTTCATTGCTCCTCTCTAATGATGGTCTTTCACTGCCAGATTCAAACAGGATATTTGGTACAGAATCGCAGGGCCCTGTTTCTGCTACAGTACAGTGATGAAAATTTGAACGCTTCACTACTTTATGTGTCTTTTCACTTCTTCTCTGAAAAGATTAATCAACACTTGTTTACCAGAATTAACCTGTTCAAATATTATCCTGTTATAGTATTCTAGGACTCAAGAGAAGGAGTCACTAAAGGAAGAGCTATTGCACCAGCACCATAGAAACACTGAGAAACAGTAGCTGTTGAATGAGTCACACAGTTAATGGAGTCTGTTTTCTCAGTACAAAAGGAAAGGGATGACACACAATTAGAATGAGGGGAGCTTTACATGAGACAATAAAAAAAATAATGTAACTTGCATTTTATAAAATAGGAACAATTATATAAAATCAGGCCACATTTATAGTACCACATTGCAAAGAAAAGACTATAGTACCACGTTGCAAACAATAATACTGTTCACCCAGTAGTTATGCTAAAAGACCATCACTTCATCTGAATATATATTATTTCTATAAACTGTGGTCCAAGAAGCTGAAACAGAAAGAAAGATGAAACCTTTTTTAAATACATATCCTGACGGTGTACATTTCTTACTGCTGATCTGAGGAGATTCATCTCTATTTTACTGTGTTTAACAGCCCCTTGCATATGTGAGCCGACCACTGACCCCACAGCAGAGTCAGCAGGCAAGGGCAAGGTATACATTAAATTCTGGAGTGACTTGAAGAGCAAAGTAGTAAAAGCCAAAGAGAATACCCAGTAGCAGATGGTTCAAAAGGAGACTAAGTCCAAAGCTTCCTCCCTAAGCAATGCCGTTTTGAGGGTTTTCTCTCTCTTTCCAGGGTCTCTACACTCTCAAAGACTAACTTTCTGCCACAGATGCTCCTGTTCCTGCCTTCTGAGCCTCTGGGAATGAACAGAACAGATGCAATTTCCTTTTCTACATCATCCTCCCATTGCTTTATGATATTTTTTTACTTTGCCTGTGGGTTAAGAAAGGAATGGTCTAACTGCAAGAACAAATAGTTCCTAGCGAGTGGATTTCACAAGTTTCAACAAAAGCCAGTCCCACCTGGGCTACAGAAGTTCAGTTAACTTTGCAGCTATTGCGATATGTCAATATATTGATTTATCCCTAACAAACATCATTTATTGCATACAGAAAGACAAGGAATTCCTGTCTTAGGCATAAAGCAGTTAAACTATAACTGCTAGCAACAGTTAACTCTAAAAGAAAGGTGACCTATTTGGGGAAATGAATGATCAGTTATTTAAATCCTTTTCTACATAGCATAACAAAACATAGCTCATAAAAACAACTAGGTTACGAATTTGACAGGTTTTCTGCTATGCCACAAGTCTCTTCCTGCTAGTCAGGTCTCTACCTGTAATACCTATAATCACTTTTTCTCATGAAAATGTGGATCAAAAGAAGTTGAAATGAGGCATACAGCAAGGTGTTGAACATAATAAGTAGGCTAAAGTAATTAAAGCTTTAGCTAAATATTTTTCACTTTTATCAGCTCACTCCATGCTGAGAAAAATAACTTACAAAAGAAGGAAAAGTATTTCACATGCCATAGGAGAATGCTCGTTGCCTGAAAAATGAGAAAGCCAATGGATCAGAAGTTGGCAAATGATTGCAGTGGGCTCCTCTCTGCCGTGAGTGTAGGCACTCGGGCACCTCAGCACAGGATCAGCATCTCTGAAGTCTGCAACACCGACAACTTCTTTAACCAACTTCAGACACTTGTGATTGAGATTTTTGGCCATGTGCTCTATACAAAAGCATAATTGAATGACAAAGTTCTGCTGTAATAAATGACTCCTTGTAATGGTGAGTGCTAGACAGCAGATTGCTTATTTCTAGGAGTGAAACATATAGTACTCTTTCAAGGATAATCTGATAATAGATCACAAGGATTTTCAATGCCACAAAAGACTAAGCAGAGCCTTGGGATTTCAGTGAGAAGAGGGACATAACTAACCTAACATAATCTATTGATGAAGAATTAAAGATTCACTGCAAGCTGATCTACTCAGTTATACAACCTTCTCTTGTCTCACCCCATCTTAACGAACTGCAACATTTTCCATAATGGGCCATAAAGCCTGTGTTTTTCCCTCCAGCAAAAGCCAACAGGTTTTACTTTGTAGGAAAGAAATCTGCACAAGCACTCTCAGACTACAAAAAAACAAACCACATCTTTCAACTAAACAAAATCAGTGCACTAATACAAATTTCCTAACATTCTTCACAGGAAAACATGCCTTATCAAACTCTGCAATAACGAGCTTATATCCTAGAAAAGGATCCACCTTGCCAAATCACCAGTTTTACATTAACTGCTATTTTATTAGATAGTACTTGTTTGTCTGTTTGGAGGGGCAGGCTCAGCTGTTGTGATAGCAAATTTCACAGAGTAGAAACTTTTTAGATGAAATATTGCCTCTTTTTATGCTGGCAAAATTCAGTTAATGGTGGATAGATGTGGGTCAATGATACTAGTTATACCAGAGACATTGATCGTTCTCTCTGGAGTGATTAGCAGTGTACTAGAAACATAGCCCACGTCTTTCTTGTTTTCTTACACATATTAGCAAGCAAGATAACACTTAGCTAAATAACATATAAGGGAAGACAAACGGTGCAAGTCCTAGAATCATTGGAAATAAAGAATTTGAGCCAGTATTTTAGATGCTGCAGAACAGGAAAATGTATGACCAATTGATAGATATATAATTTTAAATAAGCAAACAAATAAGGAGAACAAAACCCTACCAGATATAGAGAAAAGCTGAATTATTTTCATAAGTGCTACTTCCATAGAAAGTTCGCAAAAGAAAAAAGCAGAAAGAGTTGAACCCACATTCTTTTTTTACCTCTCCCTGCGGAGTCTGGGAACATCATTCCATAATGAGCAATGGAAAAGCAGAAAGCCCAAATTATTATAAAACAATTAGTATCACCATAAAGGCCTGGATGGCCTTTTTCGGTCTCAGAACATGTGCTGATATTAGATTCAATCTATATCCTATTTTGTTCAAGACAAGCAAGTTTGCTTCATACTTTTATGATTCTTTTTTTTTTTTTCTCGTTTGCACATTTATCAGAAAGAGTCTATAACCTTAGATTGATGGATGAGCTTTTTAAAACTACATACTTGACATTGTCACCCATGTAAAGCAAAAGTGACATAGAGTTCTTCAAGATCTAGCTGAGTATTATCAAACTTTTGTACAGGCAGAGGGAAAGTTTTTAGTATGGTGTTACCCAGGAGGCTACTGTAATAGTCACTCCCTCCTCTGCCCTGAAAAGTACTTAACTACTGGGGTTTTATTTTTAATTCAAACTTGCTTCTTCACGTCTGTTTGTTATCCCGTGACACAGTTAATCAAGACTAGCTCTATGTGTTTTGCTATGAGAAAATGGAAAAAATAATTTTATCTTTTTTTTGTTCTTTATCATCCAGTTCAAGCTACAAATAGTTCCGTTTTACATTCCCCCCGCTCTTCTTCTTTTCCCTGATCCTGTATAACTTTACATGATTTTTTTAGACTAAGAGACATTCAAAGAGTTTTAATGACTGAGAAATTGTTGAAATAGCTGTTTCTACTGCAACACATTAATGAAGTTTGCCTAACCATGATTTTTTTTCACTACACTAATTGTTAATCTGACTAACAGCTTGCTTGTTAATTTAAACAGCTCATTCTGTTTTGTAATGCTTAGAGCCCCAAATTCTCTTTTAAGATGTTCTAGAGTTACCTACCAGCGATCCTGTAAATTTTCAAACATAAAGCTCATTACCATTTAAAGTAGATAACCTTAGGTAGTTAGAAGAAGTGATTTATAACATAAGTCAAGCAATTTTAGCAAAGATTAAGGAAAGAGAATTTTTGAAGTACTATAATTTTCATGAAAATTCCCCATGTTTGAAGGAGATATTGTACATGACTGAGATCTACTCCTCATACAATCTTCTCCACTTGCTTAAGAGGTTGCACTTTATTCATTTATGATAATAGGCCACTTTATATAAAGAGCTTTATTATTCTGAGTGAATAATTTTGAAGGAGAGCATTTCCAATGACCTAGCAAACCATGAGTTCAGGATTTGAAAATCAGAGAGGAAAAATTATTTGAAAATATTTCTTAACCAAAAGAAAAGTCTTAAGTACTACTTTTAGAACTTTCTTGATTACTAAGTTCTCAGCTTCATGGATAATTCTAAGCCCAAACACGCTGACTGACAACTGATGTGCTTAATGTTAAAATGGCACTGAAGTCCTTTAAACCAGGATCTAAATATTTCATACAGATATGATCAGTAGCATGAATTCATCTTGGAGAGGGAATCATATTACATTTACATACCTCCTTGTCTTTGAGCATGTGGTCTGAAGTTCAGAGCCTCTAAAAATACCACATTGATTTCAAAGGGCACTGGATCTGGCATTAATAACTCTAGCTGCAATAATATGCTATTTGAAAATATTTAATTGATCTCTGAAAACTCCATGGGATACCAAAGCAGTTTTTAGTCCAGTTTGACTAAATTCAATGGCAAAACTCTGTAACAGTGATGGAACATGCCCTAAAAGAACCGAAACTAGAAGACCTGATGGCATAACCCTTACTACAAGAAAACTAAGCACCCTGGTGTACCCACATTGCCTCTGCAGAGACAATGCTTTCATCCCAGTCCTGTGACTTATCCTGAACACAGTCAATGAATTTGCTGCCTTGGAAGCAAATAATGGCAATAAGCAACACTGGCACAGTACTGCAAGTTTTCAAAGCTAATTGAATCAGCATATAAAAATGTTTTCCCTGTGTAATAAATCTCATTATAATCAACCTCTCTATGGCAGACACTTCCCTATGATATGCAAATTTCAATTATTTATTTAGGATATATTTAGCATTTCCATGTGACTCCATTTTCTATTTAAAATTTTGAGAGTTGCAGTAAATGCCCAGCTCTCCTTTGGAAGCTGTTATTAGCAACAATGTATACCAACATAATTATGGAGCTTTTCAAATATTTGTACTACAAATACAATTTAGAAAAGGTGAAGAAAGGGTTTCACTCAAACTTGTACTGACTTTTTTACAACATGGAACATGGAAAGAGATCAAGACTATTTACAGATATTTAATCTATTTTTCCCCAACATGAAAGAATAAACTTCGTGACGTAATCATCATATGTTTCCATATTAAAGTTCATTTCAGTCTCAATGGACTCATGCTGGATTTCCAAGTATAAAAAAAAAAGTAAATCTTACAGCAACATTTATTGAGGGAGAAATACAGAACATTGACCCACCATTGCTATGAGTCTCTCTCTCAACTAGCCTTGTTAAACATTCTGGAGAATAGCTAGATGTGGTTTTGCATTTTTGAAATTGCAATTTGAAATTGACTTTTGAAATCCTACCACACACAAAAAATGACCTTATTCAAGGGAAAAAAAAAAAGTCCTTTGCTTGAAAAATTACTAAAATAATGACCTGAGTACGGAAAATCCAAACAAATAGTGTCTCTTGAAATTCATAAGTCTCATAGCCTAAACAAACCCCATCATTCTGCTCTGCTGGGGGAAGGAGAAGGAGAAGCATCAGAAAACAGATATTATCTAGTGGAGCCCTTTCACAGTGTACTGAGTTTCTTATTGTTTCTTGTAAGACATGAAGAACATGGCAAAAAAGTCATACATAAACCACACACTGAAATTAAAAGTTAAAGAGATGTGGAGTCTTTTTTATTCCCTGAGTAGCAAATGCTTCCCCTACATCATAGTTACTGTGAATACAGAACAATAAGATGAGACCAGAACTTGTCCCACGGATAATTACTATTTGAATTTGTATTAAGCTTCTTCTCTGTTGTGATTCTAATCATGTAATCTGCCATAAACACTAGGAATTAAAGCACTTTGATGATGATGGCCATGTCTCAGGATGGCAAAACCCAACCTGTGAATTTATATTCTTCTTCCTTTTTACTGTTACTGTAGAAATTTGTATAGAGTAATACATTAATTCAACACAGACTAGACTGTCTCTAAGAACGATTTCCAAAGAAGCATTAACATTTAATGAATACTTCACGCTTTTTTGGTTTTTGGGATTCACATGGAAAAGTTAAATTCATTTGAAATAACTGAAACATATGTATCACAGGGTCAAAGAACTGATCAGTAAAATATAGAATATCATCATCAGGAAAACAAGGATTTATAATTAAAGGATATTAAATTGTATGTCTCATCAAAATGAGGCAGTTATCAGAGGGGTCAGGGATTTAAAAAACTTATATACAGAGGTTGTATATATTGTCTGTTGACTAAAGCATCTCCAGGTATCAGAGAAAGTTTTGATCATCGACACTTAAATGCTGAATCCTGAACTGTGATAGAAGGATACATCATAAAAAGAAACTTAAAGGTCCCTAAATAAACCCTGGCTAAGAACTGTTTGATGTTAGATTCAGCTATCAGTGTGTGAATGAACTAAGGTTGCACCCATCCCAGGTGAATTCCCATACCAGATATTCCTCCTCTTTTTTCTTCATGGCCCTGTGAATATTTAATTACTCTGGGCAAAACAGAACAAATTTGAAAGGAGAGACAGAGGCAATATAATTGTTGAAAGCCCATAGGACAAATAGAGCAGATACATAGAGGATATACTTTTAAATCTCCTCTGATCCCACCTCTCTGGCTATGCCTCAAGCCTAGGTTAAAGAGGTAATAGCAGAAAAGAGCCTTTTAAGAATATAAAACAGCTTCTGAAGTTGCTTACATATCTTCTTATCTTCAGCATTTCCTATTAACTGGATATAATTGCTCTGTGTTCTCCGGATCCCATTCTGATGCACCTAACTCTTCCTTGTATAAGGGAACAAAGAAGAGTTGTAGATTTTTGACATAATGATTGGTTCTAAGCATAGTTACTACCATGTTTAATGTAACGCTGCTTAAATGCCTTTTGTATATGGGCCTGTGTGCGCCCCTTGGCAATACACACGCTGTCAAACAGGAGCTGCACTTCAGTGGGAATCATTACGATGCTGAAACTCTTCTCTGAATCTACCTCTAATAAACTATTTCCAGGAAAACAAAAAAGTTCAAACCTAATTGCTATGTTCTGGAAGTGTGGTAATTGGTATGGAGTGTTAACAGGTATGTCTTTCTTAATGGCCAGAAGCTAAGAGGAACTTGTTTGTTACAGGCTCTTAACTCCTGTGAAAAGTCTTGTAAACTATTTTTGAATACAATCCCTATAGTCAATTTGGCAAAGACACCACCACACTCAGGATTCTACTTTAGGCTGGTAATATCTCTTTCCCTGCTGATGAAAGGGTTGTCTGTATTTTTACCTTTGTAGAGTAAGGAAATTGATAGGTTATGTCTTACTGTGCAGCTTTGAGGTCTTCCTGCTCCCTTTCCAAACTAACAAAATAAAATAAAATAAAAAGTGCTCTGGGAAGCATGATACCTAAGAGAGACACATAGTCTGATTTTAAGAGAGAAAAAATGTCTGCATTAGGATGATAAATGACTGACTATAATTAATTAATCAATTAATCGTTTTTACAATAAAACTCAGTATTGGAAGTAGAGGCCTTAAATGCATTGTGACCTATAGTTTTATCTGATAAGCTATGCCCCATCAAAATCCACAGTCAGCAGTTATTTATTGCACAAAGTTCCAAATTGGATCTTCTACTTCTGAATTAATTTGGATCCTAAGTATTTTGCATTTGTATTGCCACCCAAAAGAGTTCTTGTAAAAATCATGTTTTAAAAAGGGATATACAATATTTACAGTAGGAACATGCTTGACTTTCTACGATATTAAAAAAGCTTAGTGAAAGGGAACAATGCTCATCATCTAAATGTCTGGTCTAGAAAAATTACTCCTGGGGTAATTTTAGGATGCTGCTCTCCCTGGATTCAATTTATGTTCTGCATCTACAATAAAGGGCAAATGTCTCTGCAGTTCCCTGCTGAAATCAGTGTTGGGCTTGTACTGACTTCTCAGTCTCACAGCTTGGAAGAAGGCCATTACAAAGAAGCACAGAAAAGGGAAATGAGCCACTGCAGAGAAAGTCAAGAGTGAAAATATACTTCAAATCAATTTTGGCATGAAGTTGAGATCTTGTTATGTCTAGTAGGAATGGATTTTAACAGATAGGAGAGAATAACCTTAGGGCTACTATTCTCCTAATCACACAGATTTTTGTTTTGGTTTTTTTTTTTTCACTTTGCTGAAAAGACAAAAATGTTAAAGATTTTTTAAAAATATTTATTTTAAGGGTGCTAAATGTCTAATAAAATCTCAGCAAAGTGGTTCTGTCCTGGAAAAAAGATGTTATTTGCCCTATGAAACATGTTAAACAGATTTTAAAGTGGGACTTTGCCATTCTGTTTTGTTTTCATGTTCTTATGTAAGTGCTTTCCCAAAGATGATGGAGAAAGAGACAAAAGAAATGTCAGCCTGAGGAAGTATTAGAAAGAACTTTGAAATGGTATTTGACAACACATCAAATAAAGGGCACAATTCAATAAGGGATCACAATTCAAACATTCAGTAGTATTTAAAAGACTATACCATTTTAAAACCCACTAAAATATGTATTTATAAGTGCTATCCTAGTACACAGAACACAAATTGAAGAATACGATTTCAGAATAGCTGAAAAATCATCAGGATTGCTCATAACCACTCCGAGGCTTTTCCACAACTAACTGAAATATAGGTCATAAGTCTCACAAAAATCCCGTTTCAAATACTTACCATAAACCCATCACTACAGTTACACACATCAGCATCTTTGAGTTCAGCTTGCAGCAGCAAACAGTTAGAATAAGGTATAGTTGGGAATAAGAGAAAGCAATGTTTGTTTCTACAAATTTTTGGATTATTGCTCAACTACCTTGGTCTATAGTGCGGTTTAGAGGAGCTCCACAGTCAGTTATGTATTTGGGGTTATTTGGATAAGCACGACCAGATAAGATCTTAACTACTATATTCCAAACACACACAAGTTCGTTTGCATTTCATACAGTGCTGTACTATTCCTCTCTCTTTTCTGGCTTATTTCACTAACAAAATGGTCACAACAAACGTACACAAAGCCAATAAACCTACAGACATTCAGATATTAACACCAATCCCCACTCCCCCCCCCCCCAAAAAAAAAAAAGGTCTTTCTAAAACTGAAAATTGTGTGTGGCTGGTTGTCGCTTATGTACATTGCCAAAAGAGTTTTCATCTCATTGCTGCTTATTCACATTGCAATACTCTCAAATTCACTTCATCTGTTTTTAGAGACAGATAATAAACATTTATGTGATCAAAATAAATAATATAGGACCACTGAAACATCTCAAAGGCTTTGCTGTTCAGAATGATATCAGCTCCTGCCAAGGAGGCACACTCAGCAGTAGCCACACTTTAGCTTTCAGCCATTTATTTTTGACATAATGAAAATGCCTTTCTACCGAGTACATAGCTCTCTTCCTCTCTTACGTCAGAGTCTACAAGCCATAGAGGGTAAAAGATGTAGAAGCCTGTTCAGACTAAGAGAGCCAGCAACTTAGTCAGTATATTTCTTTTTCGAGTATTTAATATCTTTCCTGAGTGTGGTGGATTTAGTGCTCTTGAAAGTTAACACTGGAATATTTGGACTACCACTGTGTGAGGGGCAGTGACCACCGAGACAGGACAGAGAGTTAGGATTTTGCTTGTCCTACTTTTAAACACATCGTTAAAGAGATAGGGTAAATATTTTTTTAAAGAACTCCACACATCAGGCAGTGCCACTGTGAATCACACATTGCTGCTTACTAGACATGTCTCTGTAACCGCAGCTGCTACATTCTTTTGTGTATGCTTACAGCTTGCAGACTGAATGTCCTAAAATGAAGAGGAAAGGGAAAAAAACATGGATTACAGATGACCTGACTGGATTCAGCCCGAAGAATCTGAGGCAGTGGCTGCTTAAAGCTTCTGTAGGGGTTATCTAACTAAACCTAAGGGATTAATACATGACTCTATTCCTAAACAACCTCTCACCAAAGGCATTAACTAGGAGTTTGTAACACAAGTAAAAGCATTCACCACTTCTACTTCAGCAGCATTTAAAATTGCAGCCAAGCACCATTAGAGTGCATACTGACATCAGATCAGTCCTTTCTAAAGATCTATACAGAACTGCATTGTTTCCTGCAAATCAGCAGTTTTAGGCCAAATTCTATGAATCCCAGTGACCTTGTCTTTCATGAAATAAAATGTGAAGCACTGGTGAATTGAATGGAGACTTTAACCAAGCTGAATAATACTTTAAGTATTCCATGCTGGGATATGCAAAAGAACGTGATATTCTGTAAAAGTACAAGCAGTCATGTAGTAGATTAGATTGTCTGTACCAGCATCTCTGAAATTCAATCCTTTCTTATATCATTTCAAAGGCAGATGGACAATGTTTTGCCAAGTCTGCAATTTGGTGGTGATGGAATTGCCTCATGAATGTGATAGAAGTTAGATGACTACTTAGAATTTCACATATTTGTGAGAGAACAGAGGAAGAATTATCTGAGGTCTTCTAAACTGCAAGAAAAGAGAGGAAATTGGCTACATGCTGAAGCATCGGCAAAAGGACAAGCTGAATCTGTTTATAAGAATGCTGGCACAAGATTAAGTGCCTTACAATTTCAAATCAAAGGCTTGCTGGTGGAGAAAAGCTGGAGAGAAAAAAGAGAAATCTGCAAATACAGTCATACTTTTTTTCTGATACAAGATAGGAAACAGGAACAGAGAAATAAAGAGAGGGAGAGGAATGCAAGGAAGTTTTATACAGGTAAGTATTTCTGAGCTCAAACTTGAGAAAAGGTAGGAGATACTGGGGAAAAAATAATAAATACGGTAAATACATCTGAAAGAATGTATTTACCTCATATAAAGAAATTGTATATGTGTATTGTATATGTATATGTAGCCTCATATAAAGAAATTGTACAGACTATTTAGTTTTACAGGACAGCAAGGATATTTACGTAGTGGCTATATTCTGTTTTGATGTGTTTGTTAGAACATATGCAGTATAAGATATGCAAACTGCTCACAGGTCACTTTGCCATAGTACACTTCAGTTGTTTTCTGTGTTATATTTAAAGGGGAGGTTTTGTAATTAATTTCCCTACACTTGTTTTTCCTTTGCATCAAGCACAACTATGCAAAATATGACAAAAATATTGGTAGATAAAAACATACAGCTAAAATGTCCTCCTATCTATATAATAATACAAAAATATTGTTATTCATCATTTGCTACACCAGGAACTTTTCTACAACAGAGACAGAAAAGAGACATCTCCATGTTTGAAACATCAACATCCTTACAGTTATTAAACATTAAGAAGGGAACACAATAATGGCAGATCTATTCTGAAGTAAAGGATAAAGAGAAAAGGCTAAAGACCATCTGTAAAAGGACTCAAACTTGTAAAATAGACATGACTTCGGATTTCTGACTTGAACTACGTGATCCAAATAGCTTCTGTTCATTGTCTTCCTGAACACAAAGGTGTTGCAAACACTGATATCTGGTTTTGATCTGAAACTTTATTTCTACAATTACTTGTCCCAATTTTGCCCTGTTGGGACCGCAGCAGAATAAAGAAAACGGGCAGAACCATGTTTAGGTCGTTAGGTTCTCATTCCAGTGTGTGCTCAGGGCACGTTCATACACCTGTTCATGGCATGCTTAACCCACTGATAATTCTTTTTAAAAGGCAGTCTTAGTGGTTTCGTTGACACTTGTATAAAAGCCTCATGCAGAAACATGATCCAGATCCACCTGAGCCTAATTATAAGGATTACCTTCCCTCTGCAATGCCTTAGTCAGAAAACAAGGCAGACTGGATCAGAGCAGTACAGATGAGCACGGGAAAGCCATGATTCAGTCCATCCTGCAGTATTTGGACCTGACTACTTTCATCATCCTCAGCAGGCTGGAAGATCGCCGTCTGGTGATTCGAGAAAGATCCATGACATTTTTTAGAACTTATTTCAGTTCTTTCCATTTGCTTTCATTGCAAACTTTTGTCTTTCCTCCCTGCTACTTACTTCCATTTTCCCTATCACAAAACTGGAACATTAACTTCAGATTTTGCTAGTGTCTGTTCTTATTCCCTCTTTTAATCTTTGCCTTACTTTCACACCCTCTCACGTCACAGCACAAACATGCTTGCCCCACCTCCCTTGCCTCTTTAACTGCCACTTCTCCTCTCTCTTTAATCTCTTTGCACTCAGAAATAGCACTCCGTATCCTGCCTTGAACTGTCAGCTCCCTTCAATACAACTAAGTTCCTCTTGAAATCAGTCTCCTTTTGGCTTTTCTGACTGTGCGCTATGATCATTTTTTCACTGTTTCTTCTACAGAACCCTCCAGATTTTATTGCAGTTCTTGGTGGGATCTCCAAAATACTTTGTATTTTATCTCCTTCTCTCCTGCCTTTAAATTATCTCAGGGTACTTTTACATGCAAATTTAAAATTAACTACTATCTTAAAGCAACACGCAGCCTTAACTCACCATCCCAGATCCATCGCCTCCTTGTCTCTTTGACATCTTATGAGTGATTTTCTAACCACTTTCCAAGTTCAAAAAAATTAAACAGGCATCTTGATATTCACTTGCAACATTTTTCCCCTGTTTTCTTAATTACTTAGGATAACTTTCTCTTTGTATCACTCAAACAACAATACAAAGATACAGGTGTTTTAACTTGTACCTTTCACTAGCCTCTCTCAACCTAGAAGCCCATTTTGCAAATTCTTCTACTTTGTACCTTCCAGGTGTATTCTTCCTCTTCATCCTCACAAAAAACCCTCTTTTTTCTGGCTCTGATCAACCAGCATTTCACTATCATATATATTTAGAAATACAAGAACACATACAGTCTCACCTCACTTATTTAAAATGCTGCGGCAAAGATACTACTACAAAGTTTTGTCCACATAACCCCTCTCCTTTCATTTTTCCACTACTAGGTCACTTTTTGTATGAAATACAGTGTATTTCTCTTTATTTTTAATGCTCAGTACATCATAGACCCCTCTTAGTAAGTTCCAGTAATTCAACAGCAGGAACTCCAAATGACTCCTCAGTTCAGTCTCCATATTTTAACTCCTCTACCTCTCACATGATAGAGTGAAAATATCTCCCCTTCTTTCTCCCTTCCATTCATAAAAAAAGATTCCCTAATCATGAAGGCTCAGAAAACTTGTAAAGCTTTGTGACTCCAGCATACCATGACTGTGTTTTTCCTGTGCTCTGTTGTTTTTTGCAGCTGGTATTTCATTTTACTCTTAGATCAGTTGGGCAGGGATCTTCTTTGGCACATTTATAGAAAGCACAGCCAACTGCAAAAACAAGTGCTATTGCCACATTTATAATGCCATTTAAGGATGTTCTCATGTGGGCCACCTGCTTGTAGCACCTTGTTCATAACTAACTAGAAGCCCTTGAGAGTGTGTCCAAGACCCAAGGCTGGTCCCAAGATGTTTCATGGGAAGGAAAGGAGGAAATAGTTGCAAAAGACAGAGGCCTTCACAAAGAATATACAGCCTGGAGAACTGATCCAAGTTGTACAGGGCAAAATCAGAAAAGTCAAGTGAAAAATGTTTTTCTTTTGCCAAGGGGAAAACTGGCCTCCCAGAAGAGCTTCTGGCAAGAAGTCACTTCACTTCTTCCCTTAGCTCTTCTCCCTGTCCCAGCCTTGCAAACCTAAGTCGTTCTGAAAGCAAAGGTCACATTCATGCTCACAGGTTGAAAAGGATGAACATGAAGAACGTTCTGCAGTACAGAATGAGTTCTCTGTTATAACCAGACAGCAATAAGAGAGACGTGGAGCTAACAAACCTATTTCTGTTCTATACATATGTAAGCATTTAAATTAGTTTATATAATGGTTTTATTCTAAAGTAATGCTTGTATTAATACTGTTAGTGATAATGCAAGCAATTACAGAGTCTGTCCAATTCTCTTCAGTGTAGATTTCTATGATTCTTTTCAGCTGGATTTACAAGATCAATATTATTTTTTGTGGTGGTTGTCAATTTTGAGCTAAAAGCTTAAGGTATTTTTTAATATTCTTCATGAAACAGTGTTTGCAGTAAAAAATGGAAAAATAGTAGGAATATCTCAGGTAGAAAGAAAGCATATTTATGCTGAATTAGCTGATTCCTGTCTTTTGCAATTCTGCATATTTAGCATCATTTTGTTTAGGAGTAGAGACCAGCAGAAATGACTGATAAAGACTTATAAGTATACTCAATCTTATTTTATACTGAAGTCTTTATCGAATTATGTATTTTAAGTTACACTCACAAGAAGTGCAGAGAAAGGCACACTGAACTGGTCTTATATAGCAGTTAAAAGCCTTCTTCAAATGCTAATCATTTATAATTAGTCTACTTCAATTAGTAATGAAACCACAAATTGCCCTCTCCAAGAAAAGAGAATATATGCCATGCGCTGATTAAAAGGGAACAGTGATCTCAAATTGTGAAGTGAATGACTGATGTGAAGAAAAACTCACAATTTTTGGTCTTTTAACTCTTCGATGAACTGATCAACAAAGGCAAGTTTCCCAAAAGTCTCAAAAGCTTATTACCAATTCACATAAAGAAAAGCACATCTGTGTTCACACTTTAAATACATCCTGACTTTAGTGTTATTTCATGCCATTTACTAAGCAGGTGTTATCTTCCCTCTTTTTCTCTCTGGGAATCAGATCTTAATTGGCTACTTTCTAACGTGCAATAAAACCAAAAAGCAACGGACTGGTTGACAAGCAGTTGTTAGGCGGCAGTCCCCAAAAAACTTTGGGCAGGAATAAAGGTGTCTTGATTCAGCACAACCTTGATCACTAAAGATTACACAGTTTCTAAGAAAATGCGTAAGCTGAATTTTGATTCAAGACTTATTCCACTTACTCTGTGTCAGTATTCTAAATTGCCAAGAAAAGCGTTTACTGGAAGAGTGGTTCTACTCAATCTTAATGTATGTGTTCTCCGGGCAACAGCGTACTTCATGCTCAAGCATATGCAAATAAACAGTATTGAATTGGCTATAATGAAATGGGGCAGGGACAAGGGAAAGAAAATTAGATAGTTAACACAGAAAGTAAGTTTCTGCTTTCTGCTGATATCCCAACGGGTGGATTACAGAAAACCAGTGTTCTGGTATTAGATGTTCTGTTTTCAGATGTTTGGAGGGGTCTTGTGTAACTGGTGTTTTGTTCATTGATTTTGGTGGCATTTTTATTTTGTCAGGAGTGTGTGGGGGAAATTAAGTGAAAATACAGAGGACAGTGTACCTGTTACATTTAAAAAAGTAGAGAAAATCTTCATCACTGATATGAGCATGTAGGCGACTGCTGTAGGAGTCATAGGAATATATTAACAAAAAGACTGCAAATGGAAAAACGCAGACTTGACAAAACGAGAGAAAATTCCTTCAACAACCAATCTGTCTTAACAAGAGCAGCTGATCTAGGTAGAGTGCTTCTCTAATAAAATTAATGGAATTTAACAGAGGTTTCCAATAGTTCACTTTATCTTTGCACTTCTTTCAGAAATTAAAATCTGCATGTAATTCTTCCCGTAAGGACCCTCAGCGTGGTCTCTCAAGAAGGAGGTGGTATCTCCCTCCAGTTATCCGCCATGGATTGCCCCAAATGATTGCCCCAAATCCCCAAATGATTGCCCTTCATTTGGGGAAGCAGATGAAGGCATAGAAGCTTAGCTTGGGAGTGGATATAAACTGTAAATCATTCCAATATTATAACATCATTTGAAAAGATGTAGACATGTATATAATTGTAATCACTCCCCTCTATATGTAAATAGGGAAAAAGACATCTTCTTACATTACATAAATATGCAGCTCTAGCAGTGATTAATTTCTTAATTAAATCTATAGATAACTTCATAAAATAATTAGGAATAGATTCATAAATCATTTACCAAGTATGTAGAATTCAGACAGTAAACCATAGCTTCTCTAAGAAATGGCTGTTTCCCCTGTTAAGTCTGTTTATTCCTTCGCTATCAAACACATTAGTAATATTATGGTGAACTCATAGCAATCCCATAATGTTCTATCAGATCTGAGGAATGGTCATTATCCATAAAATATCACTGTAAGTATCTCTTTGATTTCACACACTTATGAAGCCTTTGCCTCAGTTCAGTTGACAACCTACCGGTTCTGGAAAAGTTATTTATTGTGCATAACAATGACAACAAATTTTTTAAGGATTTGCTGCTTGTCTGCAAATGATCTCATGACCCTATTAAAATGTTAGGATCACTGTGATCAGAACTAAATTGTATTTTTCTTTCTTTCTTTCAAGGTTTCCAGACATACTGCAACAGTAAAATGTCAATAAAACATTGTGCACAACACATGTAAACTAGCTATGTTCTAACTTATCTGTTTGTACTTTTTATACAGCATACTTTACAGAACTACTGTTTACTATGGGATTATTCAGGAGATTAGTTAGGGATAGCCTTCGGGTCAAGTGCCTTGGTTTTCTCACACGGAGTTAGTTTTAACTTCTACCCTAGACGTTATATCTGGCTTTTCTGAAGGAGGAAGTTTAGGAATTTATGCTATTAGGAAAACACAAAAGTATGCATTACTGCGTTACTCCTCCACTTTATGAAACAGGGCAATGAAATGAGGAACTGAAGATATAATCCATTAAAGAGAAAATCTATATTGTTCTAAGACTTGCCTTCTCTCTGACCTCGTGATATGGATATTGTGTTGTTTGACAGAAAACATAGTATTATCATCAGACTATTGATGGACTTTCAGAGTCATCAATATTACTAATTCTGCAGAAATGGAAAAATAATTTCCCAGGAGTCACTCAAATTACCACTTACAATGCACAAAGGATTCTGAACAGAAACAGGAAAAATCGCTTTGCAAAATAAATGTGTAGCATAAAAATTAAATATTGTCTTTAAAGAAGGGGCTTGTCATACAATAAAAGTTCCCACAGCACCAGCTTCAGAACCCACATCTTGTTTTAAGAAAAAATATATGGAAAATGAACTGTGTATATATGAAATACTTAGCAGACATTACCTTTGTATGTTCTGTGAACATAAGTCTGGAAAGAAACATAATCCAAAGAATTAGTGAAAATATAAGGGTAAAATAGCAATCTGGTTGCCTGGGAACTCAATGAGAAACTCAGAATAGCTTTACAGCTGATCAAAGTTATATTCAGTAAGTGATGGATACAAGGTCCTGCTCTAGCAAGAAATTAAGAAGCATTTCAACCACATACAACATAATCATCCTTCCATAAGGATGATGCCTTATGTTGGGGAATCCCTTATGGATTCTTTTTGTGGCAAAACTTCCCAGAATACCATAATGCAGTTGAAAAGATTGATTCATATCTGAATCAAGGAAGTAGTAACCAGAGGAAATCTTAAGAATGTGACACAAATTGACGGCAGTTGGATTTTTGTAGAGGGCAGAATGCAAAACTGGAAAGACAATTATTATTTAATTGGGAATGATATCCCAAAAGTACAGTTAAGAGCAGCAGTGTGAAAAGGGAGAAGAAATTTTTTCTGATGATGAGTTCTTCTGGATTACTGAAAAATCTTTGATGGAAGTCACAACTCTGACAAGGCACTATAAAATGCAGTATAGGAAATACTGATGGATTGGCAGAAGCAGAGCTGGAAGAGTTGTTAGGATTCTCTTTCTTTCTTAACTCTTCTTTCATAACTCTTTACTCTTACCACTGACAGCAGTATGTATTTCTAATATTTTTGTCACCATTTCTATAGTAGCAAAAAGTAAGTTAATTTCATGTTTTAAGTGAAGGAACTCTCAATTTCTATGGGAACATCTTGCAATGCACTAACAGATATAAAAAAGGTGAGAAATATCACCATTTAAACATCTACATCACAGCTACCTATATAGTGTGCCCTTATACACAGCAGAGAAAAGCACTCCTAGAGCACACACTTTTTTATATTGCCAACAGCTTATTTACGAGCTAGCTCCTAAGAGGTCAACAGAACAGCTCTCAGGCAGATATGATAAACACTAAGTAAAAGTTGTACAAGCAGGTGTACAAATGATAAAGTTATTAGGATGTAATTAGACATTAATGAAGTTAAATGGATACCAAAATCTTAGTTCTTGGCGGGGAGTGGTGGGCAGGATGTTGTGAGTTTTTCGGAGTAAGGTGAATGGATGAAGCAGAACATAGTGGCCAACTCTGCTGAACTGAGAACCTGGAAGAATCCTTCAGCCTTCACACAAAGGCATGCCATTGTTGGCAGCAACACAGATCTCCAGAGAAGTTGAGAGACTCACACGCTCCTTTCAAAAGATGCAGGAGCTGTCTTAAAGAACTGTACTTCTCAGATGAATGTACTTTGTACCTCCTATTCTCTTGTTAATAGCCTGTGATTTGGAGCGTATTTCTGCTTGGATATTTCCAGTTACTTCAAGCATCAAACTTCCTAATTTGTCTCCTACTTGTTCTTCAGCTGTACCCAGCTGTGTAACAGACTAGCAAGCAGACTCCACCAGAAAGGAACTGTCTGTTCTTTGCATAAACTGGGACTGATGATTCCTAATAAACTCATGTTTTGAGTTGTACACAGATTCAAAACTGTATAGCCAAGACTGCTGACTGTGATCCCATCACACAACAGTATGTTTGTGTTCTGCTACTATGACATTTTATGTAGTTATCTCTTCTTGTCACAAGGAAAACTGAAAACGTAAAGTAAGCAAATATAAGATGTAGAGGTTTTACTCTTTTTTTTGTTTTGTTTTGCAGCACTCAAAACTCAAATCACTCTGATTATACAGCAGTGAATTTAGGTATATTACAGAACACAAAGACAAATATAGCCTAAAGTCAATCTGTGCAGCAAGTAGGGTCTTGATTTGCCCCTCAGACTTGAGGCTGCTCCGATCTATTCTGTTGTATATATTTAAGATACATTTTGTAGCTCCAGATTCACAAATAAATCAAGTTCTGTTTCCCAGAACACTTTTTTCATACCTTTTCAACACATAAGGTAATTTTTCACCTGCTCTTTCTCTGGTTACTTAGATTATCAGGCATCAACAAAGGTCTCTTAAATAAAAAAGAAAGGACCTCTTTAAAAAAATATCTTTATGTGAATGTGTAATTTAAAAAGGTTATATATTAATGGAAAATAACAGCCAACTCCTCCCCACCACATATTTTAAGTCAGTATTATTAAAGGTGCAATAATATTAAGATGCAAAAGAAAGTCCAAGTTTACCATTGCAAAATGAAGGATTTTCTCACTGAAAAAGCTAAATTCATGGGCACTGCTCCAGATTGTCTAGGATCTCAAAAGGACTCTTACATCATAAAGTCTCTTAGCCATCAACGTAAGGAACGATGCCAAGTGAAATAAGATGGACACTCCCAAATCTGGATGATCTGTAACTCTCAGAATAGCGGTCCGGGGCCATAGACAACCAGACACAACTTAACGCAGACTTCACACAGCTCTAATTTCAGCCAGCATTAGGGAGCTGTCTGGACCCTGGCCAACGTCAGGCTTGAGGCAGTGAAAAGCTCTTTTTGTTCTCAGTCCCTTTTGTTTTTTTGCCAAATAAAGCTTGCACACACTACCAGACCTGCTTTTCTATTTATAGCCCTGTTTAGACATATATCGGTAACTTTGCAGTCCTTTCAGAGAACACATACTTCATGGCAGACACTTTGCCAATGCACAGACCACAGGGAAGTAAAGCTCGTCAGCACTCCCCACAGCCCTGCTCCCTCAAACACGCACACCATGGGCCTTCCAGGTTAAGCAGCTGTCTCTCATTCCCATGAAAATTGTGAATGGAAAAGGGGAAGTGACACATTTCCGTCTTAAATTTTGGTCTTTTTCAGTCTGGAGGCTGTGTGCAGTGGAGTACATGCTCAGACCTGTAAAACAGGAATTGCTCGTGTACTGCCGTTTAGATGGAGCAGCAGAGATCCTGCTTTGTAAAGTTACATGAACTATGAACACATTTTACCTTTGAAATACTACGATTTACAGGGTTAGAAATAATAAAATAATAGCAAGCCCAGCAGAAAGAACAGAGCTCCTGTTTCAAGTACAACTTTTCCTCTTCTAATGGGTAGATATTTATAATTTACTAACCCTGCAATAATAATGAGGATAATCTGACAAAGCAAAGTAAGATCTCTGACTTTCCAGCTTAGTCTTCTGTTTGCTCAGGTAAGTGAGCTGGTTTTCACTTTCAGTGAATATGTAACTCTATTCATAGGCTGCTCAGCGCAAGAGGTTTGGTCTCTGGGAGCTTCTCAGCAGCCAGCGTGTCCAGGGAGTCTTGGGGAGACTCATTCACATGGCGCAGAGGTACCTCAGCTCTGGGGCACACATGGAGAACAGAGAGCCGCTGCAGAGTGTTGGGGGACAGAGAGGCCCCTGCCAGGCCACCAGCAGCACCCATTAGTACGCAGGTCACACTGTGCAGGCAGGTGGCAGGGGCTCTTGGTTCCTCCTCAGGTACCTGTTTGCTCATCTCACTGTTGCACGGGGTCACTCTCGGCATCAGTCTCCCCAGCGTATTTGAAGGAGCTGATATGCTGGCAAGGCACAGTACTGCTTAAAGTGCTAAATGCGCTCTGGTCACTCTGGCATTGCCTGCTCACCCAGGCTAATAATAATAGTTTGCTTTCTCAAGCTCCGCAACATACTATTTCAGCCATACTGCAATCTTATCCTAAAGCTGACTTGGTCTCTGGACATCTGAACATTGCTTCAATGCCTACAGCAGCAGCTATTCATCTCTGACGCTCTCGGTGGAAACCTGCAGCTCTTTTCTCTCCAAACCCACCAGAATTTTAGGTAAGAAATAGCCTAAACAGAACCACAAAAAAGCAACACTTTAAGACTAAAGGTTAGTGGAGG
>JAHREE010000567.1:5848903-5960278 GCA_033628505.1 Tringa tobata
AAAAAAAAAAATCAAACCCAATGTGAACGTCTTGTTGTGCATACTATTTTCCCTGTATTTTAAAAAGAAAATAAGCCTCTAGTCTTATCTAGACAATACTTCTAAGATTTCCTTCTCACCATGTCCAAACAATCAACGTTCCTGCAATAATTAGTGCCTTGATATTAACTAAATCTCTAAGGTATCTTTTCATGGAGTTTTCATAGCATGGGCTGATTTATTTAATTGAAGAATAGCTTTGTACGTGCTTATTTTTAATCCTACCCATTTATCTTATGAATAATTGCTATGTTTGTAATTATTCCAAAGAAATAATACCAATATTTTTAATGGTAATAATGAATGACATGGCTTTAGCAAGCTTTTTTAATGTTTGTAAAACAATACTCGTGATTAGTCAGAATGAAATATTTGCTCAGTTAATACATTAGAGCTTGATTTTTTTACTTGATCTCACGTCAATACAATGAATCCAACAGGCTGAGTTTCTCTTTGATTTAAAAAAAAAAAAAAAAAAAAAAAAAAAGGCAATCTGGTCACGGATTTCACTCTCATACTTTAAAATCTGCAGAATACTCTTGAAGATCTGCGTGCTACTAGTTAAAGAATATGAAATACTACCAAAAAGAACCCCTAGATCATTTTACCTGCTCTCTCATCTTCTTTATCCAACTGTTGTGTCATGTTGAGAATTTAAATTGGAAGGTCTTTGTACCAGGGGAGAGGGTTTGTTCTACCTGGCAGAATGGCTTCATTGTCCATTGCTAAAGTTCCTCGTGCTACAAAGAGCGGTTATTATTTAATGAATACCTGTCATCTCCAGGACAGTTCACTGAGGTTTTCATTGTCAGTTACATTGTCTAAGCTTATATTAAAATTACAGGAATAACTATCCCCTTGTTCAGTAAAAAGAACATAAGATTTTACCACTTAAGCAAAGAGTGTGCATAAATACCATTCCCTAGTTGCAGTCTCAAGAGTTCTTAAAAATAGCAGAGAATCTGTCTCTGGGTGCCTGGCCCTGAATCTTGGCCTGTGATCCAAAATTCACTTTTAGGCCCTTAAATAGGCACAGGAGTTTATAAAAGCCCTCATTATCTAGTCACGTCACACAAGTCACTGGCTGCCATCAGCTCCATGTCATTGGAGACAAGTCATTTCTCCTTTGCCAAGTTCATAGACTACAGAGGGTATTATTTTGATAATAGGCCTTCAGGTGTTTCTATTTTGACATCTGAAACTTTTCAGAAGACTTCTGAAGACTTTCAGGAAATATTCAAACCATTCAATCTTAAATATGAAGAGAGGCCCACCTATTGCCTGCTATTTTCCCCTTCTTTTTACTTGATTCTTACAGAAAAATTTAGAATTAGACTTGCATTTTCAAACTCTTTTTGACAAGTGACTTATTGATTTGAGACTGTAAAGCACGATTTTAATCAGTTAATTTTTGACCAGTCTAATCAGTTAATATTTACAGTATTTTAGCTTATGAAATGAAACATTTTTTATATTCAATGCTTCTCAGAAAATGCCAAGAAAAAAAATATTATGGATTTCAACAAACTTTTTGAAAACTTTTTCCAAGTTTTTAATTCATTGGCTTCACTATCCACATTCTCCTTCCTAGATGACTGTAAACAGTTTGTTGATCATGAAGGAAATCGTTAACCCTACAGCTGATATCTTTTTCATTAATCTCATAACAGAGGCTTTTCTGAACAAGCAATACACTTTATACCAGCTTTGCTTAAAAAAGTAAACAAGGACGGAGCCCATTTATTGTTAGAATTTTATCTCTCTGTTGCATGCATGCGATGCGACGACAAACTTTGAGCAAGAACTGAGGTCTTCTGAATATCTCTGTCTACTGAAAACTGATAAAACCAGTATGAAAAGTTATTTCAGACTGTGAATAAGCATTAAGCAAATACTTCATTGTGAAAAAGCACTGTAAGATTTGACTCAAATTTTCAAAGACCTTGCATATTTGGGAGGTTTGCATCCTTGGTTTTTGTTGTCTTGCTTTTTTTCTGTAAATACTCATAAGCAGAGAACAGACAACTTGTTTGGCTTAAACAGAATGGCAACTTTAAGTAAGTTATTTCAGGTTAAACATGATAAGATTTCAGATTATCATGTCTGCTAAATTAAATACCACCTAAATTATGCTTACTCTAAGCTTTGTATCTAACTGCATCTTCCTAGGTGCTGGGTGGAATTACAGGTGGAAATACAACTACGTTTTTTTCCAGTTGATAACTTTCTGCCTCTTCTATCAAAATAGAAAAAGACTGAAAAGCCATAACTGTTCATCAAATTCATCATGCTGATAATCCCCTAAATTCTGATTTCAGTGTAGTTTTTATTGGTTGAAAAACTTAGTCAAGCTCTATTCGTGAATTATGCATTTAACAACCAAGGACAGATAGTATCTTATGACCCATAATTACAAATCAAGTCTTATAGAAGAGTCTCCTCCTGGATCATTCTAGTATTCTCTCAGCAATGTAGTTTTGTGCAAGTTTTGTATCTCTAATATTAGATTTTTGTTTCCCTGGGGACTGCATATTGTTAATCAGGAATAATTCAAAATATTCTCACAACAAACTCATGTTGACACTACTGTAGCACTGTCCCTGTAGATATACTGCCATGGCTTCATTAGGCTAATGAGAACCTTATAATTGTTAAGATAAAGGCTGTATCCTCTTAATCATGAGTGTTTGCACAAATTTCTAACATGGCAGGCCTACAAAATTTACTATTGCACCTAGACACAGCATGCCGTACACACAAGCAAAGGGGGGTAAAAAGGTGGAGAAAAGTAACAATCCTGCAGCTCTACAGCCTTCTTAGCACTGGAATTGCTGCCAGAATAATCCTCTGAACAGAACCCAATTTAGCCACCTAGTCAAGTATGAAGTTGGACTCACTATGCTCTTTAGTCAGTTGGTCACAAGACACTCCTGTTCTGATTGATCCCCTAGAGGAGCTTCCTAGTCTCTGCGGGCTACATAAAAAGCCTGAAAAAGACAAACTTCCTAAGGCAGGTGCTTAAGCTTAAACCTAGAAAAAGGTACAGTGAGTGCTCTGACAAAATGGGAAAATGGAAAGCTCCAGAATCTTTCAGCGTTAGAGTGGGAGCTCTACATGCTGGGCATCTCAACAGGTAAGATGTAGTTCAGAAGAGATCAGCTAAAAGGTCAGATGATGGAGGCATCGTCTTCAAACATGTCAGATTTCACACACCAGTCTGTACTGCTTAGAGTTAGTCTGCCTCCTTTCCCCAGGGAGTTTAAAATATTATAACTCTGTAGGAATCTAGGTGCCCAACTGTTATACTATTCAAACAAGGAGCGAACAGAGCAGCCCCTGCTGAAAATCAATTACAGTATCTTGACGATTAACTAAAAAACCTGAATGCATATTTCCATTATTTTTATATGCGATTTATTTTAAAATCCTAGAACCTTTGGATATGCAGAGAGAAAATGAATGCAAGTCTGATGTGTTTTTTTATATTCTTATTTTATCATAATGATTGAAGACATTTATGACTGCTTCAAACTAGAAAGCACATCTCAAACTTCCAAATCTACGACAAGCAACTAAAATGCGACTGATTGAATGTTAGACACAAATCTATGACTTTCTAAAAAAAGCTTTGAATATTAATGAACACTTTGTAAAAAAATGTTTAAAACCTTATGAAATGGTAACTCAAATCACAACATTAACAAATTTGTTTGAGTTCCCCATAATGACAATAAAGTATTAATTCTACCAAAAGATTTAGGATACTTTGAGAAGAGAAGAAACAGAAACACTCTCCTATCCTGAAAGCAAAGCTACTCTGATGCCCCTCAGGATCAATGTATTCTTAGATAACAAAATACCAGCCAAGCATGAGATTTGCATCTTCACTTCAGATTTCTCACACATGAACTTCTTTCTGCCTTATCAACGCAGCTACCGAAAGGCTTAGCACACGCAGCCGGAGTGGAGTCTCTCACTGTAGTTCTGCCTGAAAACTTAATTGTTCGTGTCCATGTCTAGCAGCAAGTCACGCCTGCAGACTCGTGATAAAGTTAACTGCAGAACAGAAAAAACTAGGGGATATATGCAAATAAAATATTAACCTACATCTGTAAGAGTTAATGTGCCAAATTATATTACATGTATTACGCACATAACTTAATTTCATTTATACTTTAAATCAAATGGCCTGATCAAAAGGAGAAATATTCTACCTGCACTTCAAGCAATATGGGTCAGTTTAAAGATACTTAATGTTACCGTGTCCTTAGCAAATTTATTTCTGTCATTTAGATCAAAGGCATGTATTTGCAGCATTTTCCACGCCTGCTCTATAGATACAGATACGTTACTTTCGTAAGAACCTGGTACTAATGCTATTGTAATTGCTCAGAAAATACTAAAATCACAGAATTTAATTCTGTGAAAGATTCTCTTTAATAAAATATTGCTGCTTTTTTTTCTTATGACTATGTCATTATTTATTCTTTTCATGCAGTTCATTTCAGAAGTTTCAAAGTGTTTGACAACAACAACAAAAAAAATCAATTAAAACCCAAAGACAACACTGCAGTAACATGAAAAGAAATATAATAAAATTAAATGCAAAGTTCTAAATTATTCAAATTAAAAGTTTTCATAGGTGTCCACAGTAATAAAAAATAATAAAAAGCCTTCAAAGGAAGAAAAAAGGCAACAGAGGGTTTGAAGACATTGGTTTTAATATCTGTAATTAGTTTAATAATTCGGCAATGCTTTTGCCTCACAAGCTAATGGCAGTTGTCTATAGAAATTACATACGCGCTTGCTCAAAACTCCATTTTTTTCTTTTGACTATATGTGCACCTTTTTACAGATCCTTCATGCTGTATCTACAGAACACAGAAATATTTTGTGCTTTTATGATGCCTTTGATCTATAAATCTCAAAGTAACTTGAACAATCACAACATTCCGCAAAATGAAAATTATTTTTACTTTATAACTGGGGAAACTGAAGCACAGGGTTCCCACCTTCAGACAGTTCACATGTTCCTGAATAAAAATTACAGTGGTCAAAAACGCAGAGGTGACAAACATCCCTGGTTTGCAGTGATGTATATGTGAGTTACAAAGCCTCACTGTGTCAGCAGCATCAGTCCAGCTGCACTTACTTAGGTTCCAAGGTATGAAACCTGAAGTTCTTTGCTTGTGGTGTCTGAGTGTAATAAATGCTGGACTGCATGATTTATACCCTTATTACGTATTATGGCACAGTATCTAGAAACCCATCTTATGGAGAATTCTTCTACCTCATTTGATGGCCTTTACTGTAATAGAAGCTGAGAATCTCACAGATGGTGTATTTGCCATCATTACCTCTCATGACAGCATCCCAGTTTTACAGACTGAGGACCCAAGAACAATGGAGTTAAGGGCTGAATGTAGGAGTTATCTAAATTCACCTGGAGCGAGATGATTCACTACCCCAGAGATAATGGAGGAATTAGCATAATGAGGCAAACAAATGCTTCAGAGTCATAACTTCCCCTCCAATGCCTCTTGGAACGCTTCCTTTGCTCTATTGAGTACTAAAACCATCTCAAGGCTGCTGACAAGCAGATGATAAAGGAAACGAATAAAATGCTGTCACAAATGTCGCCCATTCCCTCTATGCTCTCCACACACATGATCCAGGGTACGGAAAAACAGAAACTACCATGCAGGGTTAGACTGAGATGGCTAAATCCTGCCTCCAACTGCTGATGCTTAGGGGACATGGGAGAAACAAGGTAAGGACAGACTATTCCTTCTCAGTCAACATCACTGCTTCTGGCAGTCAGAAGGTCAAGGATTTCCTGAAGTGCCTATCTGCCACAAAGTATCCATTTATCTGGCATCAAGTTCCACAATTTAATTACAAGTTTTATGAAAAAAATAAATAATCCTTTTGATTGTTTTAGATCTGTTCCTTGAAAACAGACACTAGTTCTCTTCTTTCCTAAGTAAACTGTTGTTCATAGACACCTCCGTAGTGACACGTTTTTATTGATCTCTCTGTTATCCCTCTATTTCTTGTATCCTTTGTCTCCTCTGTTTCTCAGAAGGGGCACATCCTCATCTATTTGGTAATATCCATCTATAGTAAAAACTCCAATTATTCATAAACTTCTCTCTCACCTTTCATCCAGTCATTAATCACCACAACTGACAATTACTATGATTAAGAAACAGTGACACTTGAGGAAAAACATTTCCTCTCATTTCATTATAGCTTAGCTTCCTAAAGGATCTTTGAATGAGGGACACTATCAGAAAGCCTAGTTCACCAGTGCTACAGCTATTCCAGTTCACTGAAGTGCCAAAGAACATTCCCACTCACAAGATTTTCTCTCTCTGCAGTTTATTAAACCATCAAAGTAGCCCTTGCCACCCGTTTGGCACAGGAGAGCTGGCACTCTCTGGACACTGCCATCTGGGGTGCAGTGCGTTAGCTTAAGAATGTTCCCCATGGGCAGTTGGGATGCAGCCTTTGGATCCACCTTTTGGATGCTGAGAGTGTTTAAATGTATGGCCAGATGCTGCCTGGTGGCCCTGCAGCCAGTAAACATGCCCTGGGCTGGCATTGTTCGGTGCGCTAGCATAGCAAAAGCCCAAATCAACAAGGTTATCCAAAGCAGAGCACAACGCATGATTTACCTTTCCTGTCCACTACCACTAACTAGAAGCGCTTGTATATAATCAGTGCATCCCCAGACAAACAAAACCCCAGATTTTGGATGTTCCTGAAGGTATGGGGGCTCCTACATCCTTCTGTGACCATCTAAGCACATAATATTCATAAGTGTTCAACACAGAGTAAACAGCTACAAAGTGAGAGCAGTATTCCTACATGTCAGTTTCCTGCCAGAATCATATTTTCCTCTGTTTTGTGCTTAAAGCACCGTACAAATTTTAAGTCACAGTTATTTTTAGTTGTTTATTTTTTTAATTAAAACAATTAAACTATTTAATCAGAATTTGAAAGCTCTACTGGTAGGATGCTTATTTCTGTAGCAAATATATCTTATTTTTTTATTTTAAATTATTATAAAATAATTTCTTAATTTGTGTCTTTTGTTCCAAGAAAGCTTATCTCTGATGACCTCTATTTCTTCTGCTTTGAACATTAAAGATTAAACACACCTCCCTCCCCTTTCCTATGTGTTGTCTTTCCAGGCAGCCCTTCATTAAAGACATGTTTTAGCATGGTATTCTTCCTCACTTTTCCTTGCTAAGTTATTAAGACTACCTAAATGATTATCCAGGCTTTCAGTTGTTTCCTTAAATTCACACATCTTCTGCAGTTGAATCGAACTGAGAGCTTATCGAATAACGAACTTTTATCTGACATTGTGACACTTCTGATCAAACATAATTATAACTTTGCCATGTTCCATTTGGGAACCCAAATCACCTCCTCATTGAAACACAGGCTTTTGTGCAATTTTTCTGTGTTAGCGTGAACTTTACTCTTACTACACGTTCACACTTGCCTTTGTGCTTCTTCCCTGCCCGTTGGTTTTTGTAGGTTTGACTGCCGCACTGCTCCAGCATGTTCAAAAAGTGCCAGTTCTGCTAAGTTCTGCAGAAGGATGACTTGTTCAATGTAACTTCAGGTGAGATTCATCTCACTAACTTCAGATAGCTACAACATAGTCATTTGAGTCTGCATTACTAGATCCTTGCTACCGTCAGTGAAGAGAAAAAGGCATTTCATAGGACGATATACTTAAGTCTAATGAAATCACAAGAACCAGCTGAGATCCAGACTTTTAAACTGTAGTCATCTAAAATTAGCTGAGATAGTTCTGTTTCACTTACATATTTTTTAATACCACCTTTCTCATAAGTACATGAGAAGAGTGAATTCTTTGATTGTCCTGAGAAACAACAGGAGAACAGCACTTGAGAGAGCTATGTGCTTTATTTTTCCAAGTGATTAGCAGTTGAAGAGTGCCAACCTGCGAGTGTGAATCATATTCAATTACAATTAATCTAGTGCAGAAAATAAGAGCATGATTGTTCACAGAGGTTTAGTGTGTAATTCTGCTTTTTTCAATGATTTTGCCAGAACATACTATACACCCAATGAAAATCTTCCAGGGACTTAATTTATAGCGTGGTCTAAAGCATAAAATTGTCCTTTCTGATGAGTTATGATCAAATACATTGTCAGCCTGAGCCGGAGTGAATTTGAACGAGCAGTGTGTTTCCTTGAGCCAGGAAGAAGGAAGTGGTAATAGGTGAAAGTGAGGTTTATTATGTGCACTGGTTCACTACATTCACATGCAACAAATCATTTCCCTGTTCTGTGACTCAATTTACCCTTGTGTAGACTGAGTACTCATATATTTTGAAAAAGCAACTGTGAAGTTTTACAGGTCAGAATTGCACTTCGTTTTCAAAAACACATGAACTTCTGTTTGTTTCACATCTGGAACTGAAATCGGAGTTCAGCCCTTGAGGTCCACGCAAATAATTTGAGACTTTCAGCTGAAAAGGGCTAGGAAAGTGTGCATTAATAATTAAACTTGCTTTGCATGGCATTTTCTGGGACATGTTTTCTAATCATTGACATTATCCAAACATGCCACATTTCCTCTTTAGCAAGGTTTTACTGTGGGATTATCTTGATTGATGCGGATAACAGCATTGCTGTGAAGAGCGTTCTTTTATGCATGCGCTCCAGTTCCTGTTAACAACTGTAAAGATTAGGGGTTTATACAACAGGTATTAACAGACTTTTCCTGCTATTAACCATTTAGGTCAGTGTTTTGCTTTATATTTTGTGCATGAAGGCTTTATGATTAAATATTCAAAGCGATTCTGCTTTCTTTTTTGTTTGATTTATTGCAGGACGAGCTTACTTAAGTCTTTGCTCACCTTTTCATATTTGAGGAATTCAAAAAGGCTGCATGCACAAGGAAGATGAATACATTATATCCTACATTAAGGATGAATGTAAAATGCATTTCAACATTATTTTGTATGACTAAAAACCTTATCAGTAAAGTCATCAACTTTATTAAAATCACTTCTAAAATGACATATGCCCTATTTTGAACATAACCCTCATTGGGGTCACAGAAGACATTCAGAGTTCAATGCCGTGAACAGTACTGTGTCTATGTGAGACAAGGAAAGGTATGTGCCACTCAAATAAATGATTACATATAATTAAAAGATTTAAATAATTTTCTATCTTGAGTTCCAGCGTGTCACATTCCTCTCTTGCCCATCTTCTCTCAAAAACCTCTGTTAAGGTTTCAATTTTTATTTTTGTCAAAGGGCTAAGAAACCTTTTACATGCTTGTCTTGAGGAAAATCTCTGCCGCATCTATTCTCTACTGTCTACACATTTGAAAGTTAAAGGTATGCAGATATTTTTCTTCATGATGATAGAAATATCAGAGGGTTAAAATGAAAAAAAAAAAAAAAAAAAAAAAAGAGCAGTAACATTAGGCTGAAATATGTGTATTCACTTCATTTCGAAGCCTGTAGCTTCCAAAAAACTTGGTGTTTGCATGATAAAAGGAATGAATGTTCAAATGAGAAATTTTACATATAAATAGGTTCCTTACAAATCACATATGTATATAGCTTAAAAAGCATCCCAGAATCTTTATGGTTGTAAAATGTTTAGTTGTTGACCTCACTTCATTCTTCCTAAGGAGAAACAGATGGCTGTAATTGAAATTATATGTGATTTTAAAGTTGTGCCTAATTTATGGATTTTGATACAGCTCTTCATTATTATACAATAAAAGAGGATTTCTTTCTTCCTTTCCTTCTTTTAGTTTTTTTTTTTTTTATTTTGATTTATATATTTATTTTTTAAGTCTGGTCAATGTTATAGGCAAGGGCATAATTTTGGCACAAATCCTTACTCTGGGATACATCTACACTGTGTGTTTGGCCCAAATACAGGCTGATGATATCCACTCTCTGGACGACCAACAAAACCCAAAATCTACACTAGCTCCCCTCTCTCATTTTTTGAGTACTGCATCAGGATAAAGATCTCCATCTCTCTCTGCCCAGTGCCAACCAGCATGGGCAAGCTCCAGCTCTGCAGTGAGCCACGTCCAGGCCAAGCAACCCGGCGACTTTGGCAAAAGCCCAGTGAGAGCTGGTACCACTGTCATCCAGCTCTCAGCTGCCCTCCTCTGCTGCACACCCTGCCTGAAGGAAGCCAAATTTCTTGTCCTTCACTCAAGAACACAAGGCAGGAGGGAACCCTTGCACAGCAGGGCACCACACTTGTGTTCATGACCACAGGAATATTTAAAAACAACTAGAAATCATTGAGGATTTAGTGCAGTGAAGAGACAGTGCCAAAAGGTATGAAGTAATAAATAACACAAATAGAAGAGCTTCAAATTCCCTTCTAAGAAAATAACATGTATTCAAGAGCTAGGGTGCCAAATCTGAAGAAGAAGTAACAGCAATAGTTCTGTAAAGCAAGATCAGTGGCATTTTTAATTTTTTTCATTTTTATAAAATAAAAGATACAGCATCAAAAGCTAGCACTGTTTGATGGCATCACATCATCACATCAAGCGCAGTAAAATCCAGCTGAACTCAGCTGCTACGACTGTCTTACTATCTCATTTGAAAATACCAGGGTGAGAGGGTTCTCCTAATACTTCTGTAATTCTGGTTAGCATATTATTTCAGAAGCATGTTTCTTTTACATAAAAACAGGGAAATGTTCTCTGCTGATGCAGAACCGTTACAACGTGCCCAGTTTTAAGCAAAGTCAATAACTTGATTTTGTTTGGCAATTAATTGAAACTATAGTTCTCTTTCACACTTTATAGAACAATTAAATAAAATATAATCAACACAACTTCTTTTAAATTTAGGTGTTAAAATTCCTTTTAATGCTCTGTGACAAAAACGCTTTCCCAAGGAATCTCCTCTGTCCCATTCATATTGACCATGACTCTATAGGATAAGTAATCTCAACAGCAAAGCCCAGCTTGGCAACATTACACAATCTTTCCGCTTCCCCTGTACCCTACTGAGCTAACATTGAGACAAGTCTCAGGATCTACTTTATAAGATGAGGTTAAACCTTAATTAGTCTACTAAGATTTGCAAATGATCATAAATAAAGATCACAAAAAGGTGGCCTACCAAGAATGGGAAGAAAAATAGCAGAATAAAGTACATTTCTCAAAAACTGGAGACAAAATTGGAAGGAACATATTTCAACATTTAAGGTAATATTTAGATAACCCTATTCATAGTGGGGAATCACTGAGATTTTGCATGACTGAGGCACACAGTATGCTTTAAAAATGACATTTACAAAAAGCCAACCAGCTTTCTTCTATTTCCCTGCTCAGAGAATGACAGAAATTTACCATGTGTTCCTAAACACACATTACTGGGGTAGAGTCAAGAGATGTCTGAAGTGCTGTTCTCAAATGAATTCCTAAGCTGCTCCTCCCTCCGATCCTTCTATAAGGGAGCAAAAGGAGTTGGGACCATGGGGGTCAAACCAACTCAAAGAAGCAGCACCTTAAAATCTTCAAACCGTTTTGAGCCATTTTTCACCAAGTGCAAGCAGACAGAACCACTCCAGGGCAGCTTGCAAAAAACGGAAGGCTGGCACCACAGCCTCACACAATGAAGCACTACCACTGTCATGAAGAGCTGAACATCACCAATGATGCTCTTCTCTACACCACTGCCTTTCAAGGACAAATATTAGATCTCCAACTTCCAAAAAAATGCAACCAGATAAATTACTCAGGGTGTTCTCATTAGATTTCCTCAGCAAGTGTAAGTAGTGGCTGGTGGCTTCAGGTGAGAGGCCACTCACCTGAAAAGGTTGGGAAAATTATGCTAGAACAGAAGCACAAGATTTAAATTAACTGTCACACAAAGGAAAACTGTGCAAACTGAGTGAAATATCCATGTTAAACAGGACAGTTCAGAAGCTATTTTAAAAAACAAAAATGATTTTGTTTTCGGGAATTTAAGATTTAGTTTTAAAATTACTACTTTTCTAGTACTGAGTTTAAGTACTTCTCTGCACTCATGTTTTTAAACACATCCTGTACTGAATACTGCATTCAAACTGAAAATAAAGTAAAGCAAGGTGATTAAAATTTCCCAGGGGCTGCTTTGGAGGAACCAAATGGAATGTTTTCCCTTTGAGTTCTTTCTGCCACTAATAAACTGACAGCCTCTCCTTTTAAGAATCACTCTCACAATTTTTCAGGCCATCTTAATATCTGGCACAGTAAATACCTACCTTACTAAAATAACAATAGTTTGTCCATTGACTGCAATCAGATCACTTGTAAGGTAACATTTTGCACTGACTTCTCTCAGCAAAGGAATGGATAAAAGATTAATGCCTCTGTACGATCAGTTATATCATTGTCTTTATCTATCAAATTTAGTTTCAAGAATATTTTCAGGAGCTAGTTTTCACGAATTTTTAGAAAAGTATTATTTTAAGAGATGTAGTAAATCCACTTACTGCATTTAAAAGGGAAAATAGCTTCTGGATACATAAGTGCAGTCCAGAATTCTGCAAAAATGAATATTTCAGCATGCTAAACCTACGACAATACAGAATAATGTAATTGTCACGACCAAAAAAAAGTTTCACCATACCTTTCAAGTATATTAAACTCTTAGACTGGTAGCTACATTTATTTTCCTTTCTAAACTCAAGGAAAAGGAAAATCAAGGCAAGCCCACAAAACTTTTTACATTTTTTGTCAAACAGCAATGTTTTTCCCATACATCACCTATAGGTTTTCTCTTTTAAAATGTGACAGGTTTACAGCACCATGCTGCAAATAGCAGTAAGAATCTGAGACCGTGCAATATAGAATAATTGATAAAGTATGATGAGACTCATACGGCAGCAAAAGTAAACATGTTTCATTTATAACAGGGGTGGCTGAATCACATGGCGCGGTATTTTCCTGAGCTCCAATCATTTCCTTTGGGTTTCCTTAATGCTTGAGCAGGTTTCTATGAGAATTACAGAAAGAAATGCCAAGCATCCACTGGTTCTGGCTACAACACTTTTCCTTTTTTTTGGCCAGGTTTTGATGTCTCTTCTGCAAGGATCCTAACTTCCATCATACTCCCTACCACAGGGCACATACAAATAAGGTGAAATACGACAGGAAAAATGCCTACATCTTCACCCATGTGAAGTGATGCTCCCACTTCAGCCTGGTAAGAATTCTTGTGCTTGACTGCACACCTATGTCTTTGTACACCAGAATTTGGACTAAGAGGTAAAAACCTATCTTCTAGGTTTGGATTAATCATTTTGAAAGAAAATACTTCTTCCTCCAAAAATAGTTGTGGAGCAATCACACTGAGTAACTTCCACCAAATAATAAAAAAAGAAACAGAAATCCTCCCCCATGCCAATGATTATTTCATGGAATCATTTAGCTTGGAAAAGACCTTTAAGATCATCAAGTCCAAGCATAAACCTAACACTGACAGGTCCACCAGTAAACCACAAGTCGCTAAGTGCCACATCTACATTTTCCTAGTATCCAATCTAAACCTCCCCTAGAGAAACTTGAGGCCATTTCCCCTCATTCTATCACCTGTTACCTGGAAAAAGAAACTGACCCCCTACCTCGCTACATCCTCCTTTCAGGTAGTTGCAGAGAGCAATTTACTAATTTCAAAGTGTCTCCTTCTTAATTTTCCACAATATTTTTACAGTTTTTAGTTTCACTGTATTTTGCATGAAAAAGAGCTTTCTTGCCTTTCAGCCCAGCAATTAGAATGGGGGTGTCAGAAGCTCAGATTCAAATCTAATCTCTCTCTGAAACAAAACAAGCATATAGGAAAATACTTTACACACAAAATAATAAAGTATTGTGAGCTAGGCCTCCTTCAGTCTCTCATTTTTCCTTTTAAGCACTTAAATATTCATTAATAAAGGAACCTGGACATCCCCAGAGAGTGTTCTAAGCAGCAGGCTATAGAGTTATTCTTTGTATTGCTGACCAAAATAGATACTTAAGCATTTTATACATAGCAGAGCTGCTCCAACAGAAAAGCGTGACATTCTGTAATAGCTCCATAGTTAGGACATTTTCTTCCAAGTTGGGGGAGGGAGGGGGGGGAAGTACATCTCCTTAAAAATCAGTACGGATTTGAACTGTTTCTGATTCAACGTACAGAAGAAAACTGCAGCACCTGCTTTATGAGAGCAGCTATATCCTCCTGTAAATCTAGCTGTTGCTTTCATCTAAAATGCCTGCAAATGCATTTTTGGTTGAATAAAGCATGTTGCTTTGATTAGCTGGAAAAAAAGGGGGGAGGAAGGAAGGGAGAGATCTGTTTCTTGTCAACTGGAACCATTTTAATTTATTTATTTTTAAGTCGGTCACTGAACTGACAAATCAATTTATTGTGTAGCCCAAGTACAGATCGCCTGCCCTGAAGTCAAAGCAAGCTGCACATATGTAGGCAAAATTTGGCCTTTGCTTTGTGAGTGCACCCCTCTGAGCTGCGGAGCACGCTTCCTACTGCAGGCTCTGCAGGCTCCATGTCAGCAAATGCCAATGGGCAAACTAAAAGAGAGAAGCTTTACAGAGATTAAGAGATTACAGTTTCTCTGCAAGATTTAATTATAAGAGAAGGAAGCTTAATTTCTCTAATTCCTGAAATGGAATAAATGAGAGTAAAATATCTTGTATTTTTATTTTCATAAAAGTAAGTATTAATATCTGTTTCACAAAGCATTGTATCACTACACATGTATTCCAACAGCAACAAAGCAGATGTATCCATTAACAAACACCTGCTGAGCTAAACGCTTTACACTATACTAATTCATACTGATAACTATTATATACTGCTTTTTATAATTCCACCTAACTTCTTAATTCAGTAATTGTACAACAATTAACAAGAGCAAGCTATGTAATAAGAAGTAGAATTGTGGCAGTTTCCTGCAACCTAAAGCAAAATGTAAATACCTGGAGCAGATTTACTTCTTTGCCATTTACGGTGACCAGTCTGCATCTACAAAGAATTACTGCAAGGTACTTCCCGATCATAAGTAGGAAAAATTTTCTCCTTGATATTTAAATCCCAGATTGGTAAGTGCCCAAATTGGCATTCCTGTTTCTGGGGAGCACATGGATGGTTTCTGGATTAAGCTTCTCTGAACACATCATGTTTAGTAAAAGCAAGAAAGTAGCACCAGTAATGCAAAGAAGCACCTATCCATAGGGATTACCATGAGGAGGTGGCATATACTGTAGATCAGTCCAGATCTCTGGAAGATTTTCAGAAAACCATTCTTGGAAAGCACCATTTGATATAGCCCCTAAAGCAGCACAGTGGATACCAGATAAAAGTCTCCCCTTGGCTATGCAGGCAGTTTACCTTGGAGCTGATGCAGGGTGCCCCAGACAGCAATGCCTGCGCTGAAGGGGAATGCTTCCGAGCTCAGGAGCACAGGGGCAGCCTCTGCCTCCACTCCAGCCTGGAGCACTTGATTTAGGGACCCAGTGGCCTAATTTAATTGTTACAAGTGACTTGGAAAGCTGTTGCACAGCATGCGTTCAACAATTAAAAAGACAGAATGTATAAATGCATTTTTAGGCTGACCTCAAGTCTGTAAAATTTCCCTAAATTCTGAGAATTTCTGCATCAAACCAAAACGTTTTGGTTCAATTGCTGATTTTTTTAGGAGGATATCCAGTCGCAATCTAGGGTATCAAGGACAAACAACCACCGCCTTGTTTCAATTATTGTTTCAATAATGAATTAAGCTAATTTAAAAATACATAGCTTGTTTTTATCTGAATGTTCTCCCAAATATGAAATTTACCCATTCCATTCACAATGTATTTGAATACAATGTATTCTTCCATTTGAATGGAAAGACAAGTTATACAGAGATAAACAGACTAAATTAAAACATCACCAGTTCTTCCCCTTGGAACTGGTTGAGTACTTCTCCGTTCCTCACCTAATTTTAAATGTGAATTTTATTAGCGGTTTCTCTGGCATTAGAAAAGTTATTCTTTTTGGAAACTTTCCCTAGAGTGGAAGAATTGTAAATTATCAGGAAGAAAACTATCAGGAATCCCCAGCAAGAAAGCCAAACATGATCCAACTATGGAGTCTGAAGCCTGCATCTGGGTGTAGGTTTGATTTCTCAGAAACTGGGGAGGTATGAACAAGACTTTCTATTTTAGATGCACTGCAGAGATACAGAGGAAGTTTTAAGAGTTCCTTAGCAGAAAAGGAAGAAAACGGGAACTATCTAGACTATCCTTTTTCTCCCTGACTCTGCACTTTCTTGTAAAGAACAGAACCTGTAGGGTATTTCCTTCCCACTGCCACAAAACCTTTTGTACTGTGTGGCGAGATAATAAAAATATTTGGGAGACCCTCGTTTCCGCAAACAAAGAAACTCCCCCCAGGAAGAGGAAACACAAACTGAAACCTAGCACCAGTGCCACAACCACCCTGCTTTCCAAGGTTTTCCCTCGGGCCGTTTTTCCATTTGGCAACCCATCTGACCCTTGTGCCCCCGCTCTCACTCCTACCCATCATAGTTTTCCTGCACCATCTTCCAGTTCTTCCTCTACTCACTGTGCCCTTTCCCTTCATGGTCTCCCTTCCTGCCTCTTAAACACTAAAAAATCCTCCCCTAGAAATCCCATGAAAATATTTTAAAAACTCAAAACTCTGTAAGACGTGAAAAAGACCTCTCCCTTGATAAAAAGAAGAAAAAAGAAACTACAGAAAACAACGTCCAAGTGTACTGGTATATTACCCGCAATCACTGCATTTATCATTCTTTTTGTTCTGTCCCCTTCTTCATACTCTGTTTACACTGTTTAGTTGAATTCTATTAATTTGTCTTCATACAGAATGTGGGGAATTCTTGTTTCCTACATATCCGTAAAACACAACTACATTGATTAAATATATTAGCAAGCATACTATATAAACCACATCTTTTGACTTTTATCTCCATGTTAACCCCCATCCTGTACATATCCTTATGCTAAAACATATTTTGAAAAAATTCAAGAAGATACACAGATGAATGGATGCCCCTGCAAAGGATATAAATCAATTTATGTAGTTCAATTACAGGGTTTGATTTTTATGGTAAATTTGAATTCTATAATAAAGAATGTTAAACTCTATACTTCTTTTTTTGCCTCATGCTTCTATCAGTAATAAAAACCTGCTTGTCAGAACAAGTAATTACGAACAGTGCATATTCATAGAAAACTTATTCTATCTGCAGTGAAAAATACTGTTGTTTAAAAAAAAAAAAAACACCCATCGCATTTAGGAAAAAAACAAGTGCAAGCAAGGTTCTTATATGACATTCCTATACATAGGTTAGGGCATCTTCACTAAGTTACAGCAATGTCCTATGTTGCTATAACAGCAAAATCCAAATAACGAAATAACCACGCTTAGAGAATACTCTGGCATATATATGAAAGAAAAGACCAAAAAAATGCTTTTATCTGAAGTCTGGTTGGTACCAGCCAGTCTCAGAGGATCCCTTCAACATTGCTGGTTAATGGACTAGATCAGGCATTGGAGCTGAATGGCTGGAGCACCTGGCCTCCCACCAGACGGTGCGGAGCTGATGGACAGTGCTCCAGTGCTCAATCCAGCTAATGCCAGAGCTCTAGCAATCGAGTAAAATCAGCAGGAAAGCCATCAGATGGGCAGTTTATAGCAAAAAACGTAAATGGCCACAATGAAGTACAAGCAGCAGGGGATGAGAACAAACAAAAGATGAGAAAACTGCAAACAAACAGGAAAAAAGCGGCAACAGGCAAGAACAGTTTAAGAAACAAACCTGAAACTGAAACAGACAGCAAATTATTAACAACGCAAAGCACAGACAGCTTCCTGCACCTAAAAGGCAGGCAGGAGTTAGCAATGGATTTCAAACACTTGGTAACAAAATAAAATTAATTCAGCAAATAGAAATTTTATTTTGGAAGGAGACTTTTTCTTTAATCGTCTGCTTTACATTTGTCCTAGTACTATCAGACAGAGACTGAAAATTTTCAAAATCACTAAGACAACATCGTGGCAGAATGACAACCAAGCTGGTGAGAATGTCTGGCCTGATCAGAACAACAACAAAAAAAATCTTTAGAGTTTACTCATAAGAAACATCCAGGAGAGAAGCATGAGTTCACAAAAAATTCTGCCCTAACCAATAAGTGACCAATGTTACCTCTTTCAGAGTTTGTCCTTGTTTTTTGAATTACAGCCACAGGATAAGGTACCTCTTATTCACCTGCATGAAACAATTCACAAATAGCCAGAGTATCTTCCAGACTGCTTGAATTCTTTCCTATGCCAGGAGAATTCAACCCCGCCTTCCTACCTGTCTATTAAGAGGTAGGTTACCATACCCATCAGGGCACTCTCCATTCTCCCCGTGGAGGCTATGAATTTATAGCGGACAATGCTAAACTGGAGAATTCTGCAGCCTATCAGCCACCTTAGCTGGAAAGGGAACTTCAAATCCCCATGTCAAAAGCTGACATTATGGCTGAAGCTGTCCTTAGCATGGAAACTGGAGCCCTCGGGTGAATACAAACCATTAAACCTTATGCTCACATGCATTTTCTCTCTGGGCCACTGAATCATAAATTATTTTCTGCCTAAAATAACCAAGACAGATGAGGTTAAAGAAGCCCCTTGCACAAGAGAAGAGATTCTGAATCAATTCAGGTCTCAGGTACTGGGAGTCAATGTTTTAAATATAAAGCAAGTATATATGCAGAGAGACTTTACATCAGCAGTCCTTCACCTGCAAGATTAAATTGAACTAAATTCTTGCATAACTAAATGCAAGAAACTAGTTTTTTTTTTTTTTAATTTACCTCTATAGAGTATTCTTGAAATGAGTCAGTGAGGTAGAGCACAAGGAGTGTAGTGTTCTGTTTCTTTTCCACCCCTTCCCACCTCCTCCATGAGGTATGCTAGAGATGGCTATTTCATTCTGCACACACATAACAGCCAGGCTCAACCTCTCCTGCAAGCCATGAAAGGGCAGAGAGACAGCCAAAATAAAAAGGAGTTGTTGCTGATGCTGGCCTTTAACTTGGGACTCTGCAGGTGCTCCCTCCCTATCTGAACAGGTAAGTCTTTCTCATGGCAGAGGCTGAACGAGTACCTGGGATCTGGAAGAAATTCTTCCTATATGGCAAAGTTTGCCAATTACCTTCTCACCTTTGATAAAAAATTTACAATTTTTACAGCAAATTTGGTAGGTTCCACAATCATTAACAAGTTAGGAAGGCTAGATAAAGGGTTCTGTAATCCATTAAGCTGCCTGAAAGCAAAACTTGGTCACACCATTGCAAGTTCATGGAGCACCTTAATCAGAATTTACCTTCTTTCCTCAAATCTTTCCTGGCATCTGCAGGACAAGAGGAATTGGTTTAAGCTTCTGGGCTGTTCACTGGGCACAGCAGTACGTTTGAGAACAGAGAGCATATATCACTTCTGCATGTTCCAGGACCACCAGTGCCTGTGAGAATTCAGAGGGCACCACCAGGCAGCCTGGGCCTTGGTTCTCCTTTGAGGAAGATTTAAAAAAATTCCCCAATTCTGCATTCAACCATGTTATTGTTATTGTTATGCCTGATTCTTCCCGGGTGAACCACAGCAGTTCACTATGTGCACCATGCACCCTGTGTTTCTTCATATCCTTATGGAATACAGAGGTTCCACTGGCTACTTCAAAAAAATGACTTTTTAACAGTGGCTATTCTCTAACAAACTGCCAAGAGATGTGATTAAAGAGAATTTCACTGTGGCATTAGGTGTCCTTTAAAAAAATAAAGGAGGGGGGAGAGAGGGAGGGAAGGGGGGAAGGATACAAGGGGAGAAGGAGATGCTGTAAGTTCAGAAGCAAAACACTGTTATTATTCTGAAGCAGGAATGACATCCTTGCATTAACACAGTATGAAATCATGGTAGCAATTTTCATGCCGTATTATTTTGTTTTTGTCAGGTCACTGATTTTCAATTTCATCAATACTATATAAAACTAAGGAAGATAATAGAATAAAAAGCATCCATTTGGAGACCACTATTGAAGCAAGAACACGTTGCTGCTTCTGAGAATTTAAACCAACCAATTCACCCACAGAAAATACGGGTTACTCTTGTCCTGGAATAACACAAATAAACCAAACTCAGAGGCTACAAAACATGCAATATACCAGAGTAAATATGATACAATTCTAAGTAAGGGTATGTTACTATAGTTTCCAAGTCAATCTTTACCTTCCTCTAACATGCAACAAAGTAACGAGAGAAGTACCAAGATAAAAAGCAAAATAGGTTTTGTTACACTCATCTGGATACATGTTCTCAGGCTTTTCCTAAACACTATTCATTTAAAGTGAAATTACCATTTAAATCATGCCAGATTTAGCTTACCAATTCTGATCTTTCAGCTGTCTTGCTATTTTCTCACTGTATCATTACGACTGATCTGAGGTCTCCTAAACCACATGCTACAGCAAAACACAGAATGAGGAGAGACACGTGCCGTTTTCAAAGCACACCTGCCAAGTCACCACCTGTGAGGGTCCCAGTTCAAGAAGAAAAGCTCATAGAATTGCACTTGGGTAACAGAGAAGTCCCTAGAGAACCACTTCTCCATTTGGAGGCATTTGTGAGGTTCTTTGCCTGCAGAAGGGAAAAAGCGAGAACAAACAGAAAGCAGCTTAAAAGAGATCCAAACAAGCTTGGAGTTGGGCAGCTTGACTATGAAGTATGTCAGTAACTGCTTCTCTAATTTATGACAGCTCCATCAGGCTGCACACCCCCAGAGCTCCTTATCTGCATATAGCCTCAGCCCAAGCAAGAGAACCTTTCCTACAAAGGAGTCACCAAACTTCCAGGTTGCCTCTGGGGTATACGCCCATGCAAGGTCAGAGATAACTTTCTAAGGAGAAATGTGCAACTTCTTATTTTCAGAGGCGACTGTAAGCCCCTACAAACTTTTCCACAGTGGAGGATAAGTGCAGTAGGGAGATGGAAGCAGCCAGTCCTCCTTCCTTTATTCTCCACTTGTATCCATGGCAAGCATGGCCCTCACTGACTCCGAGTCCATTGGGAAGACTACCTACTGCTCTCATTCCCCAGTACTCTTGTTGGTTTAGAAGAGAGACCCAAGGGCTGGAGGGGACTGAATGGCCAGTCTGGCCAAGCCCTAACCTGGATGGGTGAGGAAGGAGGCCGTGCTCCACAGCACACCTATACCATAGTTGAAACAAGCTCGTGAGGGCAACAATATGTCTACTTTCCCTGTAAAGGTTTGAACATGGACGATTGCTGTGATTTTCTTCACTGTCCTACCAATATCAGCAGTCACACATTTCTCTATGAAAACGCTGTGGATTAAATTGGACATTCCATGATTTTTTCTAAAACTTGATCCTTCTCATACCTATTTGAAAAAAATTAGTCCTTCTCCAACACTGAATGATTAAAATGTAACTAACACCACACTTAACTTTACATGATCAATGTTGGTACAATGAATAGCACATGAATTAATAATGTCTAGGCACTTTTTCTAATTGTTTCCTAATGTTCTGTTATTATATATTCATTTGATGTTCACTGTAATGCTAGTGATCACCATTTTTTCATTTGTTCCATAGAAATCACACATTTTGCCTTTGCTCTCTGAAAAAGAATTAAAAGAATGACGTATATAGTCACCTGATTTCTTTTTCATTCTCACATTCCAAAGAAGTTGCACAGTCATTCATGGACATGGCATTTGCTTAAAAAAACCCACACAACACTGCAAAGGGTAAATGCTTACTAGGGGAATCAGCCTTCTCTCAGCAGCACCTTCAGCTGGATTGGGTTAGATTCCCCAAAGTACTGTTCTCTTCATCTCTTATAATCCAGCTGGCTGCTGGTCCTGTGCAACCACTCCTAAACAGGCATCATCCATCACTACTGGTCATCTTAAACAACATACAAAATATATCCTATCTCAACAATGCAAACAGACTGTTCTACATAGCCAGTTCTGCATTTGCAGGAACTGTTTCTACTGACTACTTAGAGGTGCCTCATCAATGTATATTTTGGTTGATTCTGCAGGAGGAACCACCTGGAGAACCTGCTGCAGCAGCCCAGTCTCCCAACCCAGCACACAGGGAGAGCCTGTCCACTGGGCCAGGCACAGCAGGAGCTGCCCAGGAGAATTGGCAGGACAGTCCAGAATTCCCACCTGGAGTGCTCCTTCACCACACCAAGTAGATAGCTGTGGTGGGGCCTGGGAATTCAATCGATCACCTTGTTTCAGGTTGGCCCGTTGTGTCCTCTCAATCCACTGTCTCAGCTCTGCAGAGACTGGATGGGGAAGTCCTGGGGAGCAGACAGCACAGCCCTGATAACCAGCCATGCCACAGCCACTACTATAGTTCAAAGCTGAATTTCATCCTTTATATACCACTTCTAACTTCAATTCTGTACACTCTTGCCATAAACCTCTTAAATCTGCTATTGACTCTTGAGGCAGTTTCAGGGTTTTTTTTTTTTGTTCTGAATGTCACATTTCTACATTAGGAATGTATTGTCAAACAAACAAAACTGTTTGTTTAACATCTCTGAAGTCTCTCTTTGCTGTGAGCCAATGGCCAGTATAACGTCACTAGGAGAGATGAAACGAGCACATAGTACTTCTGGTAAAAATATACAGATGTACTACCCTGCATCATCATGACCTGTCCCCAGAGAATCCCAAGTGCCCTGGGATTACAATTTTTTGTGTCTTCTGTTTGAGTAAAAATAAAAAAAAAAATAAATCACATCCGTTCCAATGTGTCTGTTTACAAGTGTGTATGTCCCTAGAAATTAATATTTCTCTCACTCCTATGGTGTCCAAATTTTCCAGGTGGCATCAGCCTTCTTATTACAAAGTACCTTTACTTACCTTTTCTTAGGTTGGAAGGTACCACAAAAAGCAATTAATACCAGATTGTTCACAGCATCACAAACTTGCTTTGAAAGAAAACAAGATATTCTAATTACTCATACTGCTATCCACACACTTAGGAGAAAAAAAAATTGCATTGTGTAGAAACACATTCTTTTAAAAGCAGGGCACCTGAATGTGAGGGAAGTAAACAATAGGATATTCAAAGCAGTGTGTACAAGTACTGGTTTTGTTTGTTTTTAGGCTTTGTTTGTCTTGATCATAACTCCCAGCACAAAATCAACTAAGACAGACCACTCGAGACAATACCGCAAACTATTTTCTTATTAAACACAAAGAAAAAATCCCACATTTTGTGGCTATTAATGCTGAGTGAAAAAGCTCACAAAATACAAAGCATGATACAGGATGACTCCAGGCTTTGTTTTGTGCCCTTGTCCATATCTTCAAAACACCTTATCATGCAAAACAAAAAAAGTACTTCACATCAATATTTTATTGAAATTCTTTCAGAGAAGACTTATATACATTATATTTTCAAGATGAGATGCAGACTATTTTAGTTGCAGGGGAGAGCAATATATTGGATAATAGCTGACATTTGACTCCCAGGGTTTTTCTTTTATGAATCAAAATTCATTTAGTGATAGTAAAGCAGAAGAGTGTGGCTAAGAAATCGATAGAAATGTTCTGTATTCTAGTTATGGAACACAGAGAGAACCCTAAGTCAACATTAATGATGCTGCCCTGTATAAACATTGACAAAGCCAAAGGAATGATTTTAAATAATAGACTTCAACAAGCAGGTATCGACAAGCTGTGTTAATGGCGATTGCTTCCATACTTTATGATGGTTTTAATTTATTCAGTGTGTGGAAATGATCAGTGGTATCCAGTTGACAGCTGTAGGATGATGTAATTTAGACAAAATTCTCAAACTACGTGACAATGGTCATCTCCTTTCCTCTAACAGCTCTAGAAAATAAAATCTCTTTTAAAATACACAACATTTATTTACAGGCTCACCCTAGCTTCGTGCCAGTTGCCAAAGATGGTTTTATTTTTATTTTCCTTGTTAGCAATGAACACACTGAAATTACACTACCAAATGTACCTATCCCATGCATTAATATATCAGGTAAAGTCCATAAAATAAGTAGAACAAAGACCTTTTGTTTCCTGACTATCCATAATATGGCTGCTATTGGAAAGAACTGTTTATGTTCCAAGAATGAAACATCGAAATGGAAGAGAGTGATGAGGATGCGAGCTGTCTGCTCCATACATGTATGATTAAGCCCATCTTTCCCTCAGCTCCGAAAGAGAACTGCCAGATACAACTGACCCAAGCAAAGTGGTAAAACAAAAGCAGGGGATGATATAGCGTTTAACAAATACAGCTCCAACAGGAAAAAAGAGCAATGCATCCAAAGACCACTACACATTCCAAATGATCATATCAAATATTAGTTCTAGGAACACCTATTCTTCAATTTTGGGATTTAAACATTTTGTTTCTGAAACCCAGAAGCCTTAGCCAACTGTTTAATTAGACATTAAATAGAAACAATGGCAAAAATCTATTTCTGTTTTACTTCAAGGAGTTGATTTTTATTAAACCTTTGCCTGCTTGGATACCAACATGTACTTTTTCCCCTGATTCAACCAACTTCTTGAGCCATTCTTGAGGTCTCTCAGCTAAAGCTTAAAACATTCACTTAATTTTCAGTTTATTCAAAAACAATTCCATTTTATTTCTCTAAATCATCAAGTGTACTGCAAAAGAAGCTCTCAGGCATACCTGTAAGTATACAGTTTAGACCTCTGCAATATATACATTTCCTTATTCCAACGTAAATCAGAGGTTAGTAGCAAATCATCTATAAGGGATGGCAAAAAAGCCATTATACAGTGAGTGACAATAACTATGCAAAATTAATTAGAAGTTTCAGTCAGTGTTGCAAAGGCAACAATAAACAAACATTTTGGGTCATCCTTCATTTATTTATTGAGCCTTCTAATACGTGTTAGCAAATATTACTAACAAGGCTCCAGCTCCTACACTTCTGACAATTTCAGATTTTATTTAAAAAAAGAGAAAAGCATATCTACCTCTCATAGTTATAAAGACAAGCTTAAACATGCAACTTTAATGTACCCCAAAGACACAAGTGAGAATGCAAAGGGAAAAAAAAGACATTTTGGATTCTTTTTTATTTCATGTTTTAAGCAAAACTCCTGATTCTTGTACATTTAACATAAGCAATATTGTATATTCAAAATTTCAGTAAAGAATATCTTTGCCAGCAGGATCAACACAATAAGAATGAGGAATAAAAAATGGCCAGACAAAAGAAAGTGCCTTCTCTCCCCTTAGTTTGATTTCTTACTAAGAAATCAAAATATGCTTATTACTCTCTATTGGGAAATGCATATCAATTCCACCTTTATTTTATGAATATTTACTTAGCTGAATACCTAGTGCTGCTAATCCATATTTTATGAATATGCGTACACACACACAAAAGCTACATGGAAATTGTTTCCCTTATAACACAAAAGAACCTTTTCTCTTGGTGAGCATCTGTTTTTTTGAACAGGGAGGAAGAATAAGCCCTGTCGCCAGGCAAAAATATGTCTGAATTTTGAGAAGTTTTTAAGAATATTTGCAAGCTGTGGATTATTTTTTGTTTTCATAGTGTACCTTTTGAGGCAGAACAGGAGAGAACCTTTTCCTATTGTCTTTCATTATGGCCTCACCTATGTTATCTTTAGTGAATAGTAATACATTCCATAAAAATTAATTATTTTCAGGAGAATATGGAGGAAAAAACCTCAGTGACTAAGGATAAAAATGCTGCTTTCCTATTCACCACCCCATCGTGTGATATTTTTATATCAGCTATTTTCCCTTGCAAGGGTGCAGGGAGAAGCATCAGAAACATTTTCTGCTCACATAGGAGAGAATAACTCAATATATGTGTTTCAGAAACCATTTCTCAGGATCTTTCAATTCTATTTATTTCAAATACCACTGCCTCAAGAGTAATAAATATACAACTGCCTGGGGACAAAACAAAGTGTTTAATCTTGATGCAAGAGGTTGCACAGTTGTTAAACAAGAGAACCTCAGAATTTCTTTCTTTTAGACACAGGGAGAGAAGAATTTTATTGAGGATACTTTCTGATACCCAAAAGAATTAAGGAATGTAGGCCAATTTTAGCAATGAAGACATATTAAATGAATGTATCACGCATGAGGATTTTTGTATGCTGATCTTACAAACAGTAATTCAGCAAAAAGGAAATCAGGCAGGAAAAGTCAGTCTATTTTGTAATAGAGCTATGTATAGGCACTAATGTTTACATATTTGTTGACCCTGGCTCAGGAAAATACGAACATTAGTACTTTCTTTACAAAAGCCTGATTACTAAACCATTGCAGCATACCACCACCATAAGCAACTATGCATGTTCTTGCTTTTTCCAGTTCAAAAAAACAGACTGGATTTTAAATTGTTGCTTAGTCCTGCCTTATTTGTATTCATGTTTTCAAGATTATCCTAAAGTGAGCAATTTTTTCCAGAGTATTACAGTGATTTGACCAAAACATATCCTTGATCTTGATCCATCTGAATTGAGATTGTTAAACTCGAAATTGAGAAGATAGCCTCACCAGACAAGAGAAACGCCCATATTTTGGCTTGAAAGATGCCTTTAGAAGTGTCAGTGTTTTGTCTAGTCACCTCAGAAGACAACCTTTGTCTCAAACTACTTAAACATTAACCATAGACAGGAAACACTTTAAAGATTAAAATGCAACATTATGGTTTAGTTTGAAGAAACAGTTTCCAGTGTAACATTAAATAATTTATCTAATTGTATTTTGCGCACCAGTCTGCAGAATTTTTCTCCAAGGGAAGCAGATTTCAACCCTACTTTTCCCAATTTGCTGCATTAACTGTAGCTAGCCCGCAATTTAGTATGGCAAGACAACAGTGTCCAAGTCTGCTAGAAATGGTGGCCTGTAAGATCCAGCACAACACCACCACACAATCACTCATCCCTGGTCTGTGTTCAGCCACCGAACTGGAAATCCAGGTTCTTTCCAGAAGACAAAGACGACAGCAACTAATTAATCCGAAAAATCTGTATTGATGAAGCCCAAGAAATTTATTTCAAAGTGACAAAGTGGGTCACAAGAAGATAAATTTCATTTTGGAGTTTTGGTTTTAAACCAAAGTACTTAGCAAGATCCTTAGCAAGGATCCCAAGTGGCATCACTTAAGTAACCAAAACTAAAGAGGTTTAGTGATGCTTCTAAAATAAGGGTTATCTTCAAGCAAAGTTTATGTTTTTATCTCAGCCTTAAAAAAAATGGTACAGACCCTCAGATAAGACAATAGAGAGACTATACAAATTAATTTAAAGACAAAGTAATGAATTCCTTCAGTACAGAAAATAATCAAAACCTGAAAGCTACAACTTCAGCAGGCAAAGAAGAGAATAAAGTTTCCAAGCCCTTCTCCTTAGAGAAAGCAATATGATACAAGACACCTAAATACTAAAGATTCAGTACTCCTCACCTCACTTAAAGGCAGAATTTCTGTTTGCATGTTACTGTGCACTTGTGTATGAGTATGAAAAACAAAACTGCTTCTCCTTCACATAAGCCAAGCACCAAGTTGTGAATTCAGCAGTAGGAAGACTCTGATTTTGTTCTGAATTCACATAAGTTGTAAGTATTTGTATTTTGTCCTATGTAAGAAAAAATAAACATTTCATTTGCTTTAGCTAATGCAGAAAATACTACCATTGGATAGTGCAATTTCCTGAAATATTAATACAAAATAAAAAATTTTGTTTTTCTTAGGAAAAAAATAAATATACAACTGAATCTACATACGGAAGAGAAAAAAACCTCATTAAGATGGCCTTTTATTTTACTTGGGTAAAAAAAAAATCCAACATAAGACACTCCTCTGGAAGTCAAAGGTGGATCATAAATAACCTTCAGATTAAGGACAAATTGTAGACTGTGAAAGTAGCATGATCCAGTGAAAAAAATCATGCAGCACATGGTATTTTGATTACAGGATAGTATCACTACTACTTTCACACTACCAACTTCTGCAGCCAGTCCAGAAGAAAATAAGCAGGAAGAGCTGTAGCAGTAACATGGGCACATGCAGACCCTCAAAGACTGAATACAACTGCAATGCATTGCAAAACTGTGGTAGAAGCTGACTTCTTTCTCAATTGATATAAACACAAATCCAGAATTATCCTGGTTTTTGAGATATAATAGTCTCGGCATCACTTATTTTTTCAAAAATAATTCAAAAATGCCCACCAAGCAACCAAATCCTAGAATAAATTTTGATATTGTGCTAAATCTACATCAGCGGTGAGATACATTTTATATTGCACATTCTATATATCAATGCAAGTAAAGCAAGAGAACATCTGGATAGAGGGATGCACATGGACTTTAATTCCCTAAGACTGTGCTGTGGCAGGGCTGGCACTGCTCCAAATTCCAGGCTTCTTGCAGCTGCGTAGAGGCTGTGCTGCACCACTGCAAGAGGGCAACAGTAGGCATGCCCCTCTGTATAAAACTCACCCACAATTTTAGGGGCGCTTTTGCCTTGTTATGTTAGTTTGGTGCTTGACATTGGGCTTGGTCCCAAACTACAAAGACTCCCACCTTGCTTACCTGTTGCTTTATGTGAAGCCCATGCAACTAAGCCAAGAAACCAGTACTGGAAAGGACACCTCCTGCCTGGCCTCAACAGGGGAGCTCATACATAACAGGGAGGGTGGCACAGCGCCAGCTGTACCCGTCTCACAGCAGTGCTGAGAACTCCCTGAAATGCTGTTTGAGCTAAGTATTCTACTAAACACCTGTACAAGAGAATAGTATCATAGTACTGTATCTACAGTGCTCCAGCCCTTGAGACCTTGGAGCTAACCTGTGCTTCTTCACCTCATTCAGCCCCGCACAGCGCAGCTACGCCTCGAGCAGCACAAGTAACAGAAATGCTGTAAATAATCCCTTGCCTTTTCTCCATTGTGAACTCTACGCACTCGCCCTGTCCTCTGAGGCAGTTTGACAAGACAGTACCCACCCGGCCCCTGCGAATGTCTCCTGCTCCCAAGACATTTCCCCCAGCATGGAGCAGAGAACTGTAACCTTTAGATGTGATTATTCCTATCCCTCCTCACTTAACCCTGCCTGGCAGCGCTCCAAGAAGCACAGGACCCTGTGCCTGCCTGGAGACGTTCGGAAAAGCAGCACGCCGAGAGCTCCCCGCTGCCTGGTTTGGACCTGGACAGCCAGGTACAGTTCAATCACACAACTGAAGTTCAAGGCCCGCTCTACTGAGGCAGAGGCATCTGGCTCCTGCCCTGCAGGGTACCTGCTTTGCTCTTCCCTGCTTGTCTGCCTCTCTTGTTCTCTTACACTTGGATTTTCTCTGTGGTGACTGACATGTGACACTGTTTGAGTCACCTTTACCTACAAGTAGTGCCTTTCTGCGTGTTTTATGTGACCAACAATCAGAATCAAAAAAGAAGAGAAACGAGGCACTGGAACGGATAATGACACAGAATTATTTGTCCTGCTTCAGATCCAAGGCAGCTACTGATGTGGAGACGTGAAGACACTTCCCCATAGAAGGGCTCTATAAATATCTCCGCTGGTGACTTCTAGCTTCCTTTGAAGTGTCAGGCACTTGACATTACCAGAGATTCCTCTGCATTAGGCAGACAGATGTGATAGAACATATTAATCCCAAGAGGTAGATTGCTATATCCCCTTCTTGGCACCCACCTAAAAGTCAGCAGAAAAGGGTGAATTTAAAGCAAACCACTTTGAAGATGTTTGCTGTCACTTCACCTATTTAGAAAAATGGTGTCAAAGCCAAATACTGAATTGCTGGACTCTTCAGGACAGCCTACAACTATGCTAAATGCTACTTGTTCTTTGTTGTGCTGCAACTGTAAGGCTCCTCTGAGCAGAAATAGTTCAGGATTGTGCCACATCAGACCTTGGTATCTTTCTTTAAGAAAGAATGCTTAATGTTATACCCAGGGATCAAGACCCTGCTGCGTTAGACACTGTGGCAACCAAGGGGTGACTCAGGCCAGAAGAGCTTTCATTACAGATAAAGGATCTGTGGTCTTTTTATTGCAGGCAGAACCAGAGTATTCGATTGTACAAGGTCCCCAAAAAGTAGCCAGGGGAAGGGGCAAAGAAAATGACTACTTGCCAGTGAACCAAGCCTTCCTCACCGTGGTTACAGTACACTTCCCCAGAAAATGTGCTATATCACAGCTAACGCAGCAGGGTAGGAAGGGGAAAAAAGTTCCTTCCACCCCTAACCACATCTACACCCACAAACATGCACAAAGAACGCACCATCCCAACAGAGGTCACCTGAAGCACAGCACATGTGATTCAGGGGCTTTTTGACCACGATTATTTGAGGAAAAGATACATTATAGTTTTGTGCTACAGCTGCAAAAAAAAAAAAAAAATCTAACAGGCTCTATAGACTTGTAATCATCATACTGAAAGAACATCTGTGTTTATGAAACACAAATAATATAAGGCCTTTTACTCTTTTTTACCTGGAGATATGAAAAGGCACTTAAGCCCATATCTCTAAAGGTGTTTATGTCTTCTATATGTCACTTAACTCCCACTGAACTTGGTACTTAACTGCCTTGGAGAAGTTGACATTTAGGTTTTATCTAGACAATTTTTGAAAATACCTTCAACTCCCTGGGAAGTAAAGGAACAAACATTAGCAGTGCCTCTTAAAAATGGAGAATGTTTGAGGAAGTCATGAATAATCAGAAACAGTCAGGCCTTGAGCAAGTTTTGCAGAATGATGGCCTTTTAAGGTAGAAAGAAGAGTTTGAGTAGTGCAGCAATATGATCAAACTAGACTAGAAAATGAAAATAATGAAAGGTGAGTTCACCTTATTTTAAATTTACCTTGGCTGTATACATTTTGATTTTGGTTATCCACACAAAAATCAGCTGTAGTCCATTGTTTTTTTTTAGTTTTAATTATGTAACAATAGTTAAAAGCATGTACAATTTTATTCTCTTTATCTATAGAAACAAAAAACAAAGAAGAGTTTGAAGTGCCACAGAAAATTTCTGAAGGCTTTTACAGCTGTTTTTAAATACCTTTATACTCTTATTTCATTTTATGAATCATTTGTGACACTTCATTAGCTCTATTTTGTTTTCTATGTATAAAAAAAACCATGCGCCGTGTGTCACAGTGGTGGGTGCATCTAGATTTGTTAACTCGCATACAATTGAGTTCAGGACCTATGACTTTCTGTCCTTCAGTTTTCACAGCAATAGGACAGTTCAATCCCAACCAGCCGACTACACAATACATTCAGAATGCCTACAAAACACATGCTTCTCTCTCTCTCTTCTGTCCTCCACCACATAATTAATTGGAAATTAATAATTGTTATTTATATGAAACATTCCTCAGTATCTGTGTGTGCGATGGAAAGAAAGGAGAAAAAAAAGCTCTAGCAGTCACATAAAACACATCTGCTGGTTAACTGGACCTGTTACCCAGGTGGTTTGGACCCACCACCCAAATTAAAATAACCCTTAAGTTGTTCAAAGAACCAAAATTTTTCTGATTTTTCCAAAAAATTTCAAAAGTTTTTCTGCCAAATGAAATATCGCTGAAAACTTCATTTTACAAGCACTACAATTACTACCACAGAGGGAAGTATGACATTGCATACTCGGGTGCAAATTTCCAGCTTTGTCCACAGCCCTAGCTTCAGGAATAAAATGGCCAAAACTGGCATCAATTCTATGTATTAAAAGCTCATGTTATCTACTTAGTTATGCAAAAACAACTAAAAAGAGGAATTTGACCCTTTCATCTTTTTTCTAACAGGTGTTCAAAAATGAGCAAGAACAATGGTACACGGTCCCTTGATTCAACACAGAAAAAAACCCAACTGCACTAATTTCCTAAGGATGGAAGTTATTTCATATTAGATTTATCAAACATATCCCTCACATTAGAGGAGACAGCAAGTCCTTGTGAATGGATCAGTAAGCTCATTCAAACTATTCAAATCACTTCTACAAATGTCAAGTTTTAGAAAACAAAGGCCTGTGCAGAATATACCTATACAATTTTACTTTACAAAATATGCTGCAGAACACAATCCTCTGATACCGGTTTTATTAAAACCACAGCACTAGCTACCATTGCCAATAAATGATGCTGATCTGAAAGCTCCAGCTGCATGAAGCCTCACCTTCAATAGTGAAGAGGAATTTTTCTTATTAAAAAGCGCTACAAAACCTTGTGATGTACAAAAAGAAAGCTGCATACCTTCTCAGAGAGTTCAACCATAATCCTGCTGAAGAACATTAATCTGTGCAGCTGAACTATCCACACAAGGCTGGTAAAATATTTGACTAAATTCTCATAGTAAGTTCCTTATCCCAACACAAAACTCTTTGGTAAACTGTTCTTAATGTTAACCAGGTGTCCAGAAGCAGATGAAAACCCTTCGTATGAGTCCTTTTAATATAACAGTTTAAAAGTAAATAATCATTTTGAAGTATAAAATAAAGAGCGGTTTTGTGGGTTGCTTTGGGGGGTTTTCTTTTTTTTTTTTTTTTTTCTTTTTTTCTTTTCCTAAACTACAGCTCAGTGCTAATTAGAAACTGCACTGAATTAAGCAATTTGGGGCTGGGGGTGTTGCAGTTGTATTCAGAAATAGAGTAGGCTCATTAGACTGATGAGAATGCACTTTTAAAAGATGTATATTATTTGATCATGAGCTACAGAAATAAAATTTGGAGGGGTTTATTGTTTGTTTGGGGTTTTTTTGGCTTTGTTAGCAGATCTAAAATGTTCACATGCTCTTTTGAACAATGCAAATAAACACTCAAGGTGTCAGACTCACAGAACACACACAGCCCTCAAAATCTAGGAATATGTAGAACAAAATAAAACAGGTAAACTCTTTTTCAAGCATGAACAAGAAAGGATTCTGGCTTCAAGTCCAGCCATAGATGGGCAGAAGGCAGAAACCTCATTTATTCAAAGCACTGAGGAACATGTTCCCCCATGAACATCCAATAACTCACGAACTACACTCTTCCAGTGCACGGCTGGCAGGCAGAGAAAAGGGCTGGCCGCAACGCCCACAGCCATAGTCCCTCCTTGATTCCTTCCAGAATAAGCTTCTGCACTGGGGGAAAGCAACTCAAGCAGAGCGCAGGGACTTTCTCACGGACATTCCCTCCTATCAGTCCAGAGGAACGATGGCTCCTTAAGCACAACCTTGCCTTCTGTGTAATTACTCCATAATGTAATCTGTGCTTCAGACGTGTCTGCAAACATGCCTATGCTTGTTTCCAACTTCTTAATTATGACAGGCATCCTAATTGGCTTTTCTAAAGATTCTTTTTGCTCATTTGGTATAATCCAAAAAGAAAAGTATCTAACTATATTGCTCTGTATGCTTTATTTAAAGACAATCTTTTCATGTCTTTAAGCATCCAACCAGAATAAATATGGCTTCCAATTCTAAGCAAGGAAGTTCTTTTCTTGTTCACTGGCTTACTTATGACTATACAATTTAATTAACATTTCTGTAGTACCTTTTTTGCCAGATAACGACTTCTTTCTTCAACTTTGCTTTTCAAAAACATGATATAATAAATCACAAGGGAAAAATCTTTATTTTTAATATTTCCATTTATGTACTTAATGAACATTATTGAATTTTTGCCAAGTACTTATTGGAAACTTAGAATAAATATCTGCGAACTACTATTTCATTTCTGTCTGTGAGGATGAAGTGTTCTGCTGACACCAGAATTTTAATAATAATTAGTTCCTTTATTAGAAATCTGCTCTTCATTTTCAGTAACATTGTAAAAGGCTGAGTTTTAAACTAAACTAGAAATCAAAAGCTTTTTTTTTTTTTATTGAAGCTTCTCCATCCTTTGAATATAAGTTTTGAGGAAATCTTCAAAAACACAGACAGCAGAATGCCAAGCCATGCCTACTACTAATTAGTACTCAGCACTGAATTTGGAGTTTTCAGCAATGAGTACCCGCCTGCCCTCTTGAACTGCCTTAGTTATGCCTGCAGTTCCCTCTCCGAAACACACAGTGTGCTGATGAATCTGCTGCCTTTTTATGTGCAGCTCCTTCGACCTTTTCGACACCTTGCTACTGGGAGGCCCCACTTCCCAGCTGACCCTTGATAGGTGCACCAGTGGTCCCATCTCCCCGCTTTGTCAATTCTCACTTTGTAACCTTTGTTCTCATCTATTACTGTACCTCTTTAAAGGAATTGTTCATCTTACATTTGAGAAAATGGATATTTCAGCTTTAATTCCCTAAATAAAGCAAAAGTGAAATGCCAGCACAAACATCATAACTCTTACTATGCTCATCCCCGAATTTTTCTGTTATACGCCCATAGAACAATTACTGTCACTAAGTTCACAGGGGTATATTGGGTGATAAAATGGGATCTACTTTATTGTAGATCTATAAGGAATGGCATTGATTGTTTAATTATGAAACACAACAAGCCTTCTTTAGAAAAAATGACTTTTTCAAGAAGCTGTGTTATCCTCAGAGTATTTCATCATAGGGTAAAATAGAACTCAATATTTAGAAGTAATACTTCTTGCATGCTGATATTTTGACAGGACCAGGTCCATTAAAATAGAGCTTTTAGTGCACAGTCCTTTATGTCTGTGTGTAAACTACCATAGTTATCTGAAGTTTTCACACTTATAATGTATCTGAAGCATCAATTATAAATCAAAGCATTCAACGTTCAGTAGGTTTCAAATTATGAATGCTCTTGATCATATTTCATCTTACAGCTTCTTTGACAAACTATAAGACAAAAGACTTTTTTTTTAAAGCCTAATCTTTACTAAATAATTGGGTATGTAATTGTTATGTTTTTGCATTTATGAAAAGGAACTGTATACTTTCATTCTCAATTCTTTTTAGGCTAAGGGAACAACAAAACCAAAACAAAAATCTATTTCAGACCACACTGCTTATCTCCCTTGTAAACAAAGGATCCTTCCCACAATATCCACAGATTCATTAGTGACAAGAGTTAAATTACATATTCCAACATAAGATATAAGAACAAAATTGCAATTTGGTTACTTGGCATGTGTGTAGTCCTCTATCAGAAGCACTTTAATTGGAAATTAAAGTTTGGCAAGTACCAGTGCCATACTATTTTGATATGCAGCCCTGACTAGCACATTAAGAAGCAATAATATCAGTTTCTTTATAGCCACTAAAAATTTCTTGATTCCAGAGGTGAATATTGACTGTGGTTAAGCTGTAGGCCAATATTTATACGAGTGGAAAAATAAATCTCAATATTGAGGCATACAAATGTCAGCTTTTGGTGTAAGTCTGTGCACATACCCTTTTGCTTTAAATCAGGGTAGATGTTTCCCTGTCTCAGAACCATTCTGTACCTCCCTGCAGTCCTTCACCCAGGATTAAGGCCCAGTGTTAAATACTACCCTCTCTTCTGTAACGGGAAAGAATAGAAATTGTGGCATATTCCTGTAACAAAGCACTCTTGTGTTTCATTAGCAGCAACAGCATAATGAGCGAGCTGAGTTGTAAGAAACATGTTCTTCATATGTAGAGCACAGACTGTACTGTTCATGCCAAGGCTGTTCTTTCCCGTTATCGATCAACCAGAATTAACTCTGGATTTCTTCATCTCTGCTTTAAGACAAATAGTAACTATTCCCCAAGAAACCTCATCCTCTCTTCTGGTCTGCTTTCCTTCAGTTCATTTTTTTTTTTTTTTTGCCACAGAGTGATGCTTTTACCAAGGTGTGCCGTGTTTCTCATGGTCTGGGAGCTAGCCACAAAAGTTGCTATATTTTTATGCCATTCTTAGCTGTGGAAATCAGACATAATTCACTGTTTACTGAAATAAGTGGACAGCCTGTCACTGATCTCAACAGATAAAGAACCTGACCTTTTATGTGCAAGTTTTTGCTCCCAAAAGAAAGCCAGGAATGGCTGGAAAAGAACAACTGGAAGTTATCAGGACCTAGTGCAGTCCATTTTTTCTTTTATTTTTCCAAATAGATTGATACCTACCTACTGAGTGATATTGGATATTCTGGTTCTCTTTGTTGTTCATTGGAAAATTCCATAAACACAGCTTTGTAATTATATACAGTGGCAGCCTACATAAAATCAATGTACAGTTGATATCTTCTAGTAGCGCACCTTAATTGTAGCACTTCCTAAAAACTAAGTACTCAACAACCCTTTTTAATGTAGCAATAAAAATCTATGTATCTATGGGACTATATATAGGGTACCGTTAAAGTGCAAACCACTGTGCCATACAGAAAAATACCACATAATTTAAACATGGTTCAGCATTCTCTACATTACCAGCCACTTTTTAATCACATTTTGTCAATTTAGCTATGCTTATTTCTTCAGTACAACAAAACCAAGATTCTGGAGATCTCACAGAACAAGAGTCTGAAAATAAAATTTGGAACAAAGTTTGCCATTCTGCTGACATCACGCACGTGTGAAGAAACCGTTCAGCTCCCTCAGCACTGTTTCCTTTTCTATGCAAATGCAAACTTTGAAAGCACATGTGGTTTGGTGCAGAATTGTTTGCCTACAATTCACAAGGAACCTGAAATAACTTTAAAATGTGAAGGGCCTCATTCATTTCAAGACTGATAACTTGTAGTGAATTATTATCACCTCGAGTGCCAATATAGTTAGCCGTGATCATCAGACCTGCCTGAAACTTCACATTACTTAGATCTAAACAATCTGTAAATAACCGCTCTTTAAAACAAGTAGCAAGATTGCCGATAGCTAAAATTTACTTTAAGAGTTAAGGAAAGTTGTGCTTGAAATGGTAATATTTAAACACAGAGCAAAGAAGGAATTAAACATCCCTCTAGAAAAATAATGAATTTAAGTGAAATTCCACAAATTGGCATAGTCTTTATTTCCCCCTACTTGACATCTTTTAGATTATGATACCATTAATTCTGACAATGAAACAATTTATAACAAGTGCAGTTCGGACAAATCTAAAGAAGTTTTTGCAAGGAAGGTACTATTTACCAAACCATTAACGTTGTGGGAAGTGGGTATTTTATCTGTAATTTTCTACAACAAGACCCTTGAGATACATTAGACTAATGATTCAATAATCATTAAGAGCTTAGAAGTATGGAGCCTTTTAAAAAAGATGCTTATTGAACACATCAGTTTTAAACAGAATAACACTGTATTCTGAATTGTCATTTCTGGCAGAGTACTCATACTTGGAGGACTTCAGAAGAAACTGGGAACAATGTTTTAAGAAATCCAATGTATATTTAATTTCACTAAACACTTTTCACATGTCACTTATGATATTTGAATGTTGCCGAAGTTATTTTATTGAGACCCTAATATGAGTTGCCCTAGAATAAAAGAAAAAGAAGTCATCCTTTCTAGCTTTCCTACTGGTTTAATTATAACCAGGCTGATCCCTGATCATATTTTTCCTAGACCTGTTGGAGCATGTACATTGATTCCTGGACCTCTCGAACACTACTGCAGTCCAATTTTGTTAAATATTTTTCTTTCCTCCAAGGTTCCCACTTGATCTAAGACCCGCAGCACTCAAAGCCTCCCTGTTCTAAGCAGGTCTTCTCTTTGGTGGCCCAGTGAGTACCAGCTCAGAAATGAAATCTCACTAATACCAACAAGGGCATCAAGATGTCTCAAATCAAAATGTTCAAACACTTTAGGAAAAAAAAAACAGTTAACCACAGATAACTCTCAGAGATTTGGGAAACAAAAAGAACAAAAAAAAAAAAAAAAAAATCAACCAAGCAAGCATGTTCCCTTCCCCCCTACACATTTTTGCTGCTGTTACTTCCCATAGAAAGCTACTTGTGTTACACTTTCAGCACACTTCAAAGAGAAGGGCACCGAGGCAATCTATTCTTTCAGCAAAATTAAGACACATAAACAAGGAGTTAAATGCTGTTGATTACAGAATTGGCACTGATCATACGCTTCAAGCTTAGGGTTGGGGTATATAAATACACTGTATCTCTTATATTTATGCAAGAAAGAATGGTGCTGTTCACATGTAATGGAAAAACATACCAAAGTTAGTGACCTTTTAAATCTCAGATGATGCCAGCATGTGATACAGACACACATTTAGTACAAGGAGCTGTGTCTAATTATTATGCTCTCTTTTAATTCCATGCATGAGACTGATGCTGAAAGAGTGCAATAGTTTTAATTCTTCAGCTGATCAGTGAAATAAAAAGCAGTATTAAACATGCTGAAGTGTTGACTATTGCTATAACGAAAATGTTTAATTCAGTCAGATATCCATTTGCATGGTTTGAAGCTAAAACACTCATTGTGTTTCATTTGCAGGAATTCATCATTAGAATTTTTGATAGCCATAATATTTGTAGTGGAACAAAGTTATGACTACAAGATACCAAACAAGACTTCCCAAACAGACATTTTCATTTTGGAATTTTGAGATATATTGTAAGTTCTTCACTTCTCACATCTAAAGAGTGATGATGTCATTGCACCTTCCCAAAAGTTATAGCACATAATCTCAAGGGGTTGAGATGTATCATCATGTCAACTCAGATGAAATCAGCACAAGCCAGCACTGGAATAAGCTCCTCCCTCCATCCCCAAATGTATGCTATATATATTCATATATGCTACAAACCAGTGACTCCACTTAGCCAGTAATATATTTTCTCTCATCTTTTTCTATTGTGTTTTAAATTACATTAAACCTGGGGAAATAATCGATATTCTGGAGAACAGGCCTAAACTCACTGAAAAATGGAAAAAAATATTAATTTTTTTTTTTGTTATCTGCATTAACAGCTATATACATTCAGTAATCCTTGCACAGAGAAATCAATTGCCCATGACTGCATCGCATGTTGCTGTATGCAGTATGCAGCAGACAAGGACCACACTATTCCTCAAGTTACCAATGCTGTAACCTAAACCAATGAATGGAGCCACTCTTCTGAGGCTGCAGCCATCCAGAAAGAAGCAAACCCAAGCTATAAAGCAATACATATACAAAACATTATGGGACAACTATAGTATGCGCATGTATACAGAAACTCCATTTCTCTCTGAAGATTTGTTTTGTTTATATATATAAGCAGTCAACAGATAGCATAAAGTTTCAGATGTTGTGATTCCACTGTCTAAATGCATCACAATGAAAGTTGTGAAATGCAGCATTACCCTGTCAATGTAGATATAACTTCAGCACAGTAATTAAAACCTAAAAGATTTATGCACAAATGTTAACCAAATAATGAAATACCACGTGCACAACTGTGAATCAGACCTTTACACATTTGAAGGTGATCTACATCATTAGCCCTCAAATATTTTAACTCAGCCAAGATAAAGATTATCGGACCAGGCTGAGGGGAGTAGGTTTGATGATTGCTTTTCCTAAGAACCCCAGAGTTAATTGTTTCACAAACCTAAAATATAAATGTGACCATTCACAGTCATTTTACAACTGCAGATTTAGACCGAGTTTCTGTGATACTGTATCCACGCAGCTGAAAGCAAAATCCAGATTCATAGCTTACCGCAGGATAAAGCCTGCAAAATCTTCAAATTATTTTTGCATTATAAAGCTGGAGCAACATATGAATTTTGACACCTTTCATTAGGATTTAGCAAACACAAACCTCTCATTTGGATATTGAACAAATAATTCTGCTTTTTCCTTAATCCCAAGATTTCAGGAGGAGAAAAAAAAAAATCCCTCTTCACACTTTCTTTACCCTTGTGGCCTTCAAACGCGACCAAAGTTGCTGAACAAGTCAGATTCCTAGACTGAAAATAGTAGGAGATAGCATGCTTTTTTAGCCATTTGGGTGTATAGAAGACTCAAATTAATATGCAAGATTTGAACATTTGAAATTAATGAAATCCTTACCTGGAAGACTCAAGTTGTTAGAAAAATAGATATAAAACTGAGCAGCCTTGTAGACAGTAGATTTATATTTTATTGCCAGTGAAGTTCCACATTAAAACAGCTGGTGGGGCGGAATCATTTCCCATGGATCATGAATCAGTTGCTTTTCAGTGTGCAACATTCAACTTGATACTACAACAGATTACGGTACCTTGCAATTGAAGCAAATTTCCATTGTCTTTTGGAATTGGACTGATTTCCACCCCAGCTGTTTTGGGAACTAACTAGATCATCAGGAAAAACAGACTAAAAAAAAAAAAATTATCAGAGCAACATTATAGAGTTCCCATTCATTGCTCAGCACCAAAGGTCTGATCCTGCACTGCTTATTCCAATGGGCAATACTCAATGAAATGCCCATTCCTGCTCACCTAAAAAGAATAATTAACAAGCAAAGATTATTCAAGTATTTACAAGACGAGATCTTCTCTTTGACCTTCCAATTACATTATCATATATACTTAGAAGCCATGGTGTAAACAGCCATGTTTTATGGCTTTATAGTTATATAATCTAAGTATTTTAAAGGTTACAAATAGATATGGCGATAATTATTTTCCACACTCACTTCACTAACACTTAAAAAGTAATTTCTGAAAACTTTTGCCCCCAGCATTAACTCTGGCTTCTATGAATACAGGCAGACCACAGCAGGGCTACTAGTGTCAAAGATTAAATAATGACTGAAAGGTTTTTTTGGTTGAAGTCAAATGAATAAAAGTTTGTAGGATGAGACTCCAAATCAAACCCTGATCCTGAACGCCTAATACAGATAAAATTAGATTTTTATGTAAGGTCAAAGATTGCTCTTTATGTCACTTATTTACTCTTAGATATTTCAATTATCTGTACTAATATACAATAGCAAACCTTTGTTGATCTAAAACACTACTCTATAATAGACAAGAATCATTTAATATTTGAGAAACATACACTGGATGTTAGGTTTTGCAGAGAGCATAGAATAAATAGAATGAACACTCTGCATCACGTAAGTAGTATGATTTACCCAATTATGTTTACCTTATTTAGCTAGGGAGGAAGAGGAGAAGTATCACTGAAAAGGCAATGGCTTGGACATTATGTCTTTTGCAATTTAAAAAATAAAAAATTGTAGAAAACAATTTTTATTCAAAGGGAGTGAGCAATAGCTGAGAACAGGTAATGCATGACTCCAGGCAACAATATGACAGGGTCATTGCTGTACCTTTCCCCGGTGGTGACGTGCACCCCTAGCAGAATCATCCCATATCCCAGGGCTGACATGAGTGGTCCATAAAATAGATCATAAAGCCCTCTTCTTTCTTCGTAATTAAAACAGTGAATGGTCTAACTTTCTTGCCTATCTTGTCTACCCATTTGTAATTTCACTTCACTCTTCTACCGATTTAAAGCCTTACAAACTATATCACCCTTCATATCCAACCACAACATCAGCCTGTGTTTCAGTCCACAGCAGTGAATTATGAGGCTGGGAAAAGAAAGGGCAAGAGATCTGTTTCTGCACCTAAGCCCTGAACAGCCTTGTTTACCAATGTCATTGATGACAAACTTGGTAATTCTATTTCTTCATAAATATTTGAATGTTACATTTTGCTAGGTAGATATCTCCTCATTTGATCTAATGGCTGTCCTTTTGAAAATGTCATAGAAAGCCATTAGCATAGCTTCACCAGTGTTAAATGGTTAGACGTAAATGGTGATTGCTGAGAACAATATCCTTTGCCCACAGCACAGTGATGTAAGGGTTGGATAATTTTATTACCTTTAATAGCATTTGCAGCTATGCGAGCTAAGCCAATGATATGGGTAATCAAATCTCAGTCTTATAAGATGACCACCTGTGGCTATTAGGAAAGGAATCCCCACTATCTCAGGCCCAAGCACAATGCTGTGTAACCAGCAGCTCGTCATTTCAGAGAGGGCAAAGAGACAGGGGAGAAGGATAAGAAAATTGCTATGGATGGCACACCAATTTAGTTTTCATCAGAATTGATCTGAATCATTGTTCATTCACAGAGGATCTTAAAGGCGAAGTATGGGAAACTTCTGAAACCTCCCTGTCGCCCCCTGCACTTTCCAATTGCAAGTCTACTGCTTTGGCAGCTCTCTCATCCATCTATAATAGGCAGATGTGCAGTGCTGCCAAGAAAGGTAAACTGTCAATGTCATGTGTGCTGTGCTCTGTACTGTTCTGGGACTGAAAATGTTTGGAAGTACAAAATTTTCAATTGGAAGTGGCAGTCCAAGTGCCACCGCTGACTGCCTTTCCCTGGAAGGAGCAGCACAAACGAAATGTGCAGAGCTTCAGGGCATGTGTTCTGTTTGCTTATTAAGATTGCCTCATTTCCTTAATTGTAGCCTAATTGTGCAGGCTGACCAGAATTTAACTGGATATAAAGAGAGAGTAGTAAATAGTACTAGTAAAGTAAAGCAAAGTGTGGTTTGTTGCTGTTTTCCAGCTTACATAGCATTCCCTTCATTGTTTCTTAGCCCACTGTGTTTTTGTGGTCTCACCTCTGCAGACTTAAGCTCCTCCCTGAATGTGGCACAGTGCAGAAAAGGTGTGCTGCATTTCCAGAATACTTCAAATAAGAAGGCGAGTTGCAATTTCAGAGTGATTTTATGCCTGTGTTGAAACTGTGTAAATCACTGCAGACTATATAGCAAATATGTTAAAAGATAAAGAACAAAATATTTAGTAATGAACTACTACATATTTGAGGTAACATCTATTCCACAGCAGCTATCATGGGTACTAAACCCTCAACTTTAGATCCAGAGATCTGATAAACCAGATAAACAACAAAATATTGTTCATACAGGTAGATAAGTCAGAAATATCTCCTATGTGAAATTAGCAAACGTGAAGGTAACTTTTTTTTTTTCAAATGATGTACTCACTTCCAAGAATACTGCATTGCAGAAAGCATTTAGCTTGTCATGTTCTTCTATTATTTTATTTTACACTTCATTCGTTTCTATTACATAGCCTTGCACTTTATTATTAGGGCGTTCTGTTGTTGCAAACAGGCACTCTGAATTCTGATCCAGTTATTCCAGAGGAAATTTTTTGTCAGCCTTTAAACTGAAACGAATGAGTGTGATACTCAACAGTTTTAATAATATGTGTTGACTCTTGGGTATTCATGGCCTTTAGATGCCTAAAAATAATAATGCTTTTATATGAAAAATGAATATTGATTAATGAGCTGTATTTTTTTTTTAAAAAAACAGCAGTCAAGCTATACTTGTCATGTAGTTTGTTATAAATCACATAATGTATATACTAAGCAAAGATATACCAAGAAAATTGAATTTTTCCACTGCAAAATGCCTCCCTATCACAACCATATATCCTCTGTTGTCCTTAACAATGGAGGACAAATATACAAGTACTAAAAAAACAACTATCCTCCCTGACATATGCTTAACAAATTTATGCATGAATAATTACCAGAAAAATTTCAGCAATATTGTAACCATCTGTGAAAATAACAAGCTTTTACCTAAGCTAATATCCTAAGCACATAAGAATTCCTTTATCTGCCAGTGCTATTACTGGAAAATATTACACTTTTTTCTGGAGCTGAAGTTTTGCTCAGTATAAATTATTTACAAGGTTTTTTTTCAAGAAAAACACAGACTAAGCTGTCATTACTGTAATGAACCAACCTAAAGCACTGCTAAGCCAGCAAGACCATTGGTATCCTCACATTTGACAGGGTAGCCAACTTCAGATGAAATGGAAAAAATATGTACCCACGATCCATTCATGTGACACAAGAAGCAAAGAAAGGAAACTAACTTCAATATGCACAACACCCAGGAAAAACATGTAACATCAAATTATTAGCAAATACTACTACACTCCTGCAGACAAACTAAGCACACTATGAACATTTTAAGAAAAAGAAATATAAATCCACACTCTCTTATTTTGACGTTCACCAAATCAAAGGATTTCTCTGGAATTTGAAATAGGAGATTCAAAAGGTGGTATTCAGGTGCAGTGCCAGGTAGCACACTGCTTCTACTAACCCACCTGCTGCCAGCACATTCACCTGAAAAACACACCCAAACCTTTCTTCCCCTGGCACCCCTGACTTGAACATTTTGATGTGCTTATTTTCCCCACTTGGAGTTACTGCTTTTAAAGTGAAAGGAGCTGGAGAAATCACACTTTTTTTTTTTTTTTTTAGAAAGCATTACCCTTTTAACACTCCATTATATGTATTTCATTAACCACAACACTAAGGTCTATTGCAATGACTCCCGTGATACTCAAACCAATAAAGGTGAGAGAATCTGGATAGATCTTGCTTCTTTCATCCCTACCCTCAGAATTTAACTTGTTTCACCATACTTACAAGACCCAGCAATAGTGAATATAATAAATAATCTGCACATAAGCATTGGGAGTTTTACTTAGTGTCTTCTAAGAAATCTGCCATTTCTTTTTGTACTGAAACATTCTCAGGGAAGAAAACAAATCTTCTTACTAAGTTTCACATAAAAATTTTCTTCAATCACACACATCATGATTTTCTATATTTTCTCTCAAAGCTCCTTCTGGAACTCCTTTGATTCAGAGATACTCTAAGTTGCCTATTACTGGAACAATAACTTCCTTCAATAACATGTAAAGTACAGGCACTTCCATCAATCTGAGGTATTTTCCCCTAATCTTTTAGATAGAAGAAAACTACATTATTTTACAGGAAAAAACAAACACACCAATTTTTATCTGAGAAGCAACAACGCAATGTTGCAGTAATGCAGTTTATTTCTGTACTTCTCAATCTTTGAGCATTTCAAGAAAAAGTTACTTGTTCTTTTCACTTATCAGATCCACCACAGAAGGGTTGCTTATAATGGAAGTCATTCTCATGCAGTACATAAGACAGGGCATTCCTTAAATCTAGAAGTAAGACAAGCCAATCCTTCCTAATGATCTGTTTGCGAATAAAATTTACTCTTTTTTCAGTATGCCTTGTAGCAGTCAGGAGAACAATTTATGGATCCAAAAAGACAGTTTCCCTCTAACATGTCTCTATTTTGCAGAAATACACTTATTAAAGTTTATTTTCAGGGAGCCAAACCAGTTCCCTCAAAAAAGGACATATAATTTGTAATTATGCAAATGATCCTAAATCATTTACATATATTGACAATACAAAGTATGATTTTACTAGGAAGTTGTAATTGGACTCAACCACCAAAATCCTTTAAAAATTTGCCTTGCTGTTCTGCAGCCTCTGTTCTCTCTCTGCTTGTAAATATTCAATAGATTTCATTTTTGCAAATAAATGTAATCACATTTGGCTCAAGGAGAATACAGTTTTTGTAACCCTATTACAGATTGTGCCATCCCAGCATTTGCCAGAAGAGTGAAGATAAAATTATAAATCTTCTCTAGAACACTAATGCATTAGAGAAAAATAAAATCATTTTACTTTCAGAATTAATGATATTTTGAAAAATCATATTTGGTAATTGAAACTGCTTTGGAAAAGTTGCATGTTTCAGATAAAGAAATCCTAAAACAGCTAGAGAAACATTAGTAATTTTCCAGTGGAATAGAAAGTGGAATATTCAGAGATATGCAGAAGTTACAATATTACTTTGCATGTCAAGTCAGTTTTGTTTATGAAGACATCTTTAACTACCAGATTTAGGAAGCCTTATAGCACAAAATCCTCAGCATTCCCACACAAATCAAGAAAAGAAGTGATTTTTACATAGGATTATTACAGGATTATATAGCATGTTTACACACACAGTAAAGCAGAAAGAATGTGTTCTACAGGCGCACAGCTAAAAAGTCCTCAACACTTTGCCTAAATTCAGGTTAATGGGATCATGGATCTCTATTATAACTGCTAAAACACAGGACCTTTTCCTCCTTATTTGATGTTAACAGTCAAAAACAAGCACAAAGAAACCTTTAGAAGCTCTTCACAGACATAAGATTTCAAATTGCCGACAAATTGAAGAAAATTCTTTTCAAGTCATTTTTAGTTGTCCCAGATGCAATTAAATACACTACAGAATATAAAGCTACTGCAACTTTTTGTTATAAGAACAGTAGAGAATGTGGAGGTAGGCTACAACAACTATGGACTATACCTACTGGGGGAAAAAACCCCTTGTGGAAACCCCAGAAATATTGCAGTTCATAGCATTATACCAAATGCTTTTAATGTGTACCAATTATTTCAATGTCACCAGTTATTGGATGACAAGGCATAAGAGTTCCCTCACAATTCAGCCATTAAATCAGTGATTTTAAAAATCAAAAAAACACAGATAGAAAAAGATGAAGAAAAATTGATTTTTTCCTACAGAAATTTATTCAGTAAAATATTATCAACAGACAGAATTATAAACGTTTCACTGATGTGGTCAAGTCTAAGGCCTCCCCTTCTTTCTAATTTCACTGGGATTCCACCTAAACAGTTTTATTATTGCCAACGTCAGTCATGAGATGGATGAGCACATTTAAAACCCAGAAGGAGTGGGAAAAGCTTGATGCAGGACACTCATCTTGTTAGTCTCGTTTGTTCTGTAAACTTCAAAATTACTGAAGTAGGAAACCAGTTGGCTATGCCATTTACTGAAAAACATTCCTAATATAGGCTAGTGCAGGAGACGTGATTTGCCACTAATATTTGCTTAGGAACATCAATGTACATTGGAACTGATATCTTAATGATATCTAGGTATCTGAAGATAACTGATTTTTTCTTTTTTTTTCCTACAAGAGAAGAAATCATTAGGGCGATCTGTAATTAGCTTTCCCCTCCGCAGGTTTCAATATGGAGATTAGCACACGAGAAGTACCCTCCAGAAAAACAATCCTCACATATACATCTTCCTTTTGTGAAATAGGAATACTTGCCTCTCTCCTAGCGTGAGGAAACAAGGGGTGCAACCTCTGAAGCTCTTGGTAGAGCAAAAGATAGAGGAGAAAAATAAACAAAACAAAGCCTGGCTTAAAGGTTTAAAGGAAAGGAGATCATCACCAACCAGCGCAGCCTGGGATGAGACTCCAATGCTTGCAGTTTCTAAATATGCCTAGCAAGAAAGGAATAAGAAGCTGTGTCAGAGAAGCAGATGGGGAAAGTCTACCAACTCGTACGTAATGCAGAACAGAGAGGTTGCGTGTTCTAGTAGGAAGGAAACAGAAGCTCAAAGCAAATTGTTGTATAAATAGCCTTTACAGAAAGTAAGCGTGACCTCACTAAAATGCTTCCTGATGACGCGGTTTCAAGATAAAGTACAATCTAGTCTCTTTATGGTAAAACGTATTAATCAGCAGAATGAAAACAGCATCTAAAAATAACATCCAACACTGAATAATCCTAAACCACATTGTTACTAATAATTGAAAAGTTTAGCCAGTAAAAAACTTATTGCTAAAATTAAAGATTAGTGAAATTGAATTATACGATGAAAGTTATAAATGTAGCTGAAAAATGGAAACATACCAAAAACTAAATCTTATTTTAGCATAGATAAAAAAAGCATTTCCTTTCTTATTTTAGAATTGTCATTCATGGGCAATTTAGTTTGCCATACAGAAAAATATGAACCTGAAGTCCCAGGCAAGTAATCCTTTCATGTTTTTATCTTTCCTTTTTATTCAGGAATAAACTCTGCTCCTGGTTTATTTATATCAGGTAACCACTACGTAGCATCGACACACAAGGGGCTCAGTTCCCCTTTCTCCTTTCAGCATGTTCTCTCAGTACAGAAGTGAAACCCCACTTTTTTCATGCATTCCTAGATGCAAAAGCCCTTTCTTAGGCCTGCTATATTCTTTTGAGTAAAAGGGCTTCCACAGATTGGATGCAAGTCAAAACATCCTGGGATAATAGCTGACTGTACCCAAAAATCAAGAGGATTAAAATAAAAAAACAACCAACCAACCAAAAAAGAGTAAAAGATTCTTGTGTGAATCAGCAAATGTGCAATCACATAGCTGTGAAGAAGTTTTAAAGATAGACAAGCAGTAAGTAGCAAAATACTGCTAATTTTTAAAGTGTTTGAGATACTGAGAACTAAGTATTGCAACTAAACCTCTCTTTATGTTAACCATTTTATTTTCAAACAGTGAATACTAAGAAGTAGCAAAGCTTGGTTTTGTAGCATATTACATGCTCCATATACTGCGTGAAACATCTCATTTGCTTGTATGAAATGCTCACTTCTGCACTGATAAAAGATACTATCCTTGTATTCATCCTATACCCTTGTACAGGGTACGATCCCTATATCTAGAACACATACAAGTTCTATTCAGCTCCTATTTTAGACATAGTCATCTCACTACCTCAAAGCTACCTAGTAGAAAATTAAGAAAAAAGAAAATAAGTTATCCTTATAGACCAAATACTTTTCTAATAGACTCTTCAGTCTGCCTGTGAACACCTCAGAATTTTACTTTAATGACTAACTTTATAGGCAGGAAACAATAGGCTTTAAGAATGCAGTGCAGAGCAAAGTTTAAGCTAGTAATAATCCTTGGCTAAACTACAATCTTAAAAGGTAAGTACATGCTTTAAAATGTTTGCTTAAATCCATTGCCTGAATAGTTCTAATTCTGAAACTTCCATAATTTTTGTGTTTGTTTACAAATACATTGTTTATATTAATTGCATTATGATCATTGTTCAATATATATAGGAGATTGAAGAAAAAAATTTTGGAATAAATCATATATTTATTATATGAAGTATATTTAGTACTTTTTGTATAATTGCTTTCTGCAGAAGAAATTAGATTTCTAGAGGTAGATACAGTTAATAAATTACTGAACATACTGACATTTTTCAATGTATTTCCAGTGAATATTCATATCATAGTTAATTTGAAGATTCCTCAAACTGGCAGCTGGTTTTAAAATGCAGAATTCGAACATATTCATTGTGTTTTCAGTTATACCTTTCAGCGACATGTGATTAAATCTTCTACTTTATTTTTTTTTAATTTCTTCTCAGCTTGTAATGTAATCATATTCTATTAAATACTACAGCTTAGGACAGCATTCTGTTACAAATTTATAGGCCTACGACCACACAAACAAGAATAGCTTGAGGGGTAGGAAGAAAGATGCATATGATCTGTATTTAATCCTACCTCTTTAACCTCCTCTAGTCATTCAGCCTGACTCCCATTGCACGTAACAAAAAAGCAAGATCTACTGCATGATTAATTTTGTAGGTTCACACCTAAAATAAGTCAAGGATTTAGCACGTATTAATAAACGCATAATATTACTTTTTTTTCTTATGTCAGTACTAAAAGAAGAAAACAAATGTATACTCTCAACTAAAGGTTCTGAGAAGCCATGGTAAAAGACAAGCTAAGGATGAAGAGACGGACATGGGGACAAATACACACACTGGCACCTGCTCTTAATGACCAGAATGACATCAGGGAACATGAACATCCCTTTTCGGTTACTGCGTTGATGTTTTCAGCTATACACGAGAAGACACTGCATGACAAGTGGAAAACTGTTTTTCAGAAATCTTGTTTGCGCTTTACAGGCCATATTTGCAGTATGTGTTTCAAAAACATCATTATACATTATACAAAAGCAAATCTTATTAAAAAAACCAACATGTATTTTAACTATTTTACTTTCATCAGTAGATAAATATGATTATATACTTAAAAGATTTTTTTCCTGTATACCTTCCATCCATTAAAAAGTATTCTCTAGTTATCTAGTTCTGAAGTATAAAGATATATAGTTCATCTTATTACCATTATCAGAAGATTGGTCAATGAAAGAATACTACAAAGTAACATTCTTACTGAAGCCAGACAATAGTAAGAGTCTATATATTAAAGGTTACATGTCTTTAGTACAACTAGGCAAAGCAAAACAAAACTGATGTATTACACTGTATATGTTTGTTCAGTTTTTCCATCATGATGATATTTCCTTTGATTCTACTTTTTCCTTTTGAAGTATTGCCTTAACATTTAGCTTGCAAACTAATGTGCATATTAGCATAAACCTGTGCTTAACATTTATTCTATAGGCCTCTAGACAAAAGCCTGAGTTAGAGTATAAGGTCAGAAATATAGACTTTGTAAATGTTACAACAGTAAACCACAAGGTCCAGGAGAATATTACATAAATTGCATAAAAAATTTAATTTACCTGAATCAAAGCTATTAATATGAACTTGTTTAAAAAAAGAATTAATAAGCGATATCTAAACACATGAATTATATATATAGAGAGAAGGGTCTACAAAAAGTAATTAAATAGTTAAAAACTCCTGTGTTTACAGCCAGAGAACCAAAAAGTGGATTTTCTTTTATTCCAATGTAAATCCAGGTTATAATAATAGTCTTGATATCCCTGATGTCACTACAGTTTTCTCCTGGTTTAACACTGAGAACACCATTTCATTCTAAAAGTTACCTTTGACTACTCCAAGCAATTCCCTGTCCTAATAATACAGTCATCAGACGAATTCATGGGATTGTTACAGATGTTTGGGAAGAGCTGTGGGGAAGACTACAGAAGATCCGTTTCTCAAATACAGCTAGGCAGAATGACAGCAAATGTATATTAACAGATGCAAACAGGTCTCTGCCAAGCAGAGACCATGGGACTTTTAAGTAAGGTTCTTATTTTGAAGTTCACTGACAAGCCATCCTACTGAAGACAGAAGTGGCAGAGGTAATTTTTAAAAACTTTTCCATTTGTCAGCTTAAACTTTTACTGCAGTCCAAGACAAAACAAATATCACAAGTGATTTTTCAAGCCTCTGTTCATGGAGACAGGCTCCCACTTCGGAATCTCCAGCTTTATTTGGAAAGTAGCTCAGAGACATGTAGAATTTGATTCCTGGGACAAAAAGGTTAAACCTGGCTTGAGCAGCAGCACTGGTTTAAATGCAACAAAACAGAAGAAAAAGATCTCTATATAGCCTATCCCTATGTATGCCTTATTTCTGCAGATATACTGTCTGCATACAACAATTGAGAGCTGTTTGATTGCTTCAGTGTTAAGCATTTATAGAATGCTTGGGGAAAGCTTTGGGAGGCTTGGGGGGAGAAGTGTTATAACCAGCCAAGAAAGCCACCTACAGACAAGAGAAATAGCATAAGTGTAAATGAAAACAAATTTCAGGCTTGCAAATCAAATGGATTATTGTTCATGTATTCTGAATTATCATTGAGGACAAGCAAAAAAAAGCAATAGCCTTGAGAGATTCTTTCATGTATCTTGAGATTCTTTCAGTATATATTGAGACAGGGTTAAAGCTAGGGGAAGATATTTATTTAGCGTACAGGGATAAAGCCACAAAAGACATCGGGCACTGAACTGACGTTTAGATGACAGAACATTCTCCTGGTTCTGGAAAGTTTTGTTGGTGCCTGTACCTAACACTGCAGTACCTTCCAAAAGCTGATGTGCTTACACGCTGATCCCAATGAGTTGCTCTGTCATAACCAGCATGGTTCAGGCTCACTGTGAATCAATTTCTTCTGGATAGGAGATGCTCAGTGCTGCCAAGTTTAAGTATTCAAACTCAGTAAACAAGGTCCCTACCTTTGCCAGGCAATTTGCAGAGCTTTAATTTCAGCTTCTGCTCCATTTTGTCCCAGAGATTCCACTGCATATGCAGTTACCAAGGGAATTCAGGCACTTACAGAGCAGGGTATCAGTAGAGAGCCAAAAAGACCAGATCCATGGCTACTGCTGAAGACTAGGCCTTACTTTCCTTCAAACAGTGGACTTGAGCAACAGCTTCCCATCAGTTTTAACTCTAAAAGCTCCCCTGATTAAGAAATTTTTCTCTGTTGCATTTGTTCTTCAGGATGCCAAAATGTTAAGATATAGTTAAAATATATGAGTAGAGAAACCTTTATACGTCATCAGAGCAAAGGTCTGCTTACCCTGTTACCTGACCTCCAACAACAAGCCATTCACGAGTGTTCAAGGGAAGAGTTTAAGTGTGACACTCAGCAAACGTCAGGAGAAAGATCCTTCCCTGCAATACCAGACAAGCATCTGACAATCACTTTTTTAGGGAAGACGTTTTACAGCCACTAATGGACACTGGATTCTCCACATTTTTTTTTTCTTATTCTCTTGGCCTCCCTACCCCTAGAAGCCATAAGTTTAAATTACTAACTTCTCTCAAAGGAGGAAGAAGGATATTATTTTATACTTTAGAGTTGCTGCTTGAATAATGGCATTGGGCACCTCTTAGAACTGGCATTGTCAGAAACAGTGAGCAATCACTCCCTATTCACCTTTTCAATACTCTCATGATTTCAAAAGTCTCCATCATATTTCACCTCTCGTTTTTTTTCCTCATTTGAAGAATCAGTTTCATCTTTCTTTTTAGACTCTCTCCTCTTCCACACCTCTGTTCTTTCCCATTCTGGGCCTATTCTAGTTCTTTAATATAACTCCAAGCTGTCTTTCCTAAGCACTGAGAACTAAATTAGAGCCCAACATTGCATATATGTCGACGCAGCTGTTTTATCTTGTCCTTAAGTGCATTACTTTGCATTTATGAATACTGTAGTTCTGCACGCCTTTCAGTCACGTCATATGAGCATTCTTCAGAAAGTCAAATATAAAGCTGACTGAACATCTGTGTACTTAACCATCATGTTATTATTTACCCCTTTTCTCCCGGATTATTTACCAGGGTTGCCAGCCTAGTTTCCAGCATGTTTTGTGAGATTTCAACAGGAACCTTACCTTGTGTAGGATCAGAATGCAAAGTAGGATTTGCAGTTACCACCCTTTTATTCCCTTGATATCAAGGCTGATTTAGTGCAAGGTCATGCTACGCAACTATTTGCTCAGCCATTTCATTTCTTAATTTCCCAAGGACTCTTAGGTAATACTATGCTAACCTTGGATATGTTACAGTTCATTTTCTTGTTTTAGTCTCAAACTCTTACTATGGGTACTGCAGTTTGAGACTGTTTCGAGGGCTTCTCGTGGGAGAAGGCAAAACCCTGCTTTAGCATATTCTTAAACTCCCCTGGAGCAAACAGCATGGCAAAACACCAGCTTTGCCTTTTGCTGCAGCCACATGTTCTCTCAATGCTCCTTTTATCATCTCACTTCTCTACTCCTCAATCTGCAAGCCAGTCCTACTAGTTTACCACTATGCTTCACCATCTCATCATTTAATAGAGTCTTATGATCTACCACACACCAGCTGAAATCCAAATCCACCATGGTCTCTTCAATGGTGTTACAGAGCTTAAAAGGAAATCACATATACCTGATTAGGAAAGGAAATTACTTCACTAAACTTGTATTCTCCTTCTTTCAAAATCAAAGACAGAATTCTTCATCATCTGGTTTGTCAAGGCAAACAAACCACACGAGTAAGGTTGACTGAAACTGAGTTTCTGCAGCTTCCGGTGATCTGTATATTGACTTCACAGAAGTATGTTCAACATCAGTAGTGTGGCAGATCAAGCCATTACAGAATCATAGAATCTCTTGGGTTGGACAGGACCTTTAGAGGTCATCTAGTCAAAACCCCCTGCATTGAGTAGAGACACCTTCAACTAGATCAGGTTGTTCAGAGCCCTGTCCAACCTGACCTTGAATGATTCCAGGGATGGGGCACCTACCACCTCCCTGGGCAGCCTGTTCCAGTGTTTCACCACCCTTCTTTGTCATTTGGATATATTCTATTCCCACAAGCAAAGGATGGAGGTTTCTAATCAGGAGACAAAAGGCTACATTTTAAAATTTTCACATGAATAATATGACAGGAGTGTCAGGACAGAAGTGACAGGAAATATTGTTAAGACAAAAATGTGTCTGGTTTTATTTTTCCTAAACTGAAAACGGGTTAGATGCATTTCATTTGAGGTTCAAGTTCACTCTACCCATTCTGTGGGACAGTAATAACCATATTTAAAGGAAAAATACCTAAGGACCTGCAAGCTCTCAGTCTTGTCATTTCTAGTTGACACATCTAATATTCAACTGGATTTCTGAAGTTCGTACTGCAACAAGTTGTTGTGGTTTGGGTTGGGCTGGCCATTAAACCAGGACAGAAGTTTTCCCTTCACAGGAAATTCACAGGAAACATACCATGAATTCAAGTGAACCTAATAGGACCACTGCTGGAGCAGGGCACTTGTCAGCTAAAGTAGTGCTGTCACAATCTGGCTTTTGCAAAATACTTTACCAGAACAGAGTTACTACCATGTAACAACACCTGCTGCTGTGGTATCACAAAACAAATTTACAGATGTTATTTTTAGCTGAAACTATTTTATGTTTCTAATTAAATACCCATCTCTTCTTATATTGATTGCAGGGCATCTGTTCACTTGCATGATTATGACTCATTATGACTTCAGCCCTATATTTCCTGCCTTATCCTATTTATTTATTTTTACCTATCCTACAGTTATGGCAAAGACTTTCTGATCTGTTCTATGCTCTTCCTCCTTCTGTTGGAGACAACTCATCTTAACAGATTTAGGGTTTTAAAATATGAACTGATAATTATTCCAAGTCAATATAAACCAATGCATGGGACAATAGCACTGTAATAATTTGGGTAAGTACTACAATGTGTTGGGCAATTAAAAACCTATAAAAGAGATTAGCAAGGGTTTCTGAAGTTTAAATATTTAAATTGTATTCAGCTGATGCAAGCACACAGTTCTGGTGACCTCACTGGAATTATTAAAATGTCTGTGTCTCATAACACCTAGCATTAAAAAAAAGTCAACCATAATTGAACTTCCAGATATCTTTCTCTAAAGAAATAGAAACATTCAAAAGAAAGGCTGCTCATCTGTCCAAAGCAGGTGCAGGTAAGTGCTGCCATCTGTCTTATGGTTCTCTTTGTAATATCCCCACAATTACCTTATACTTCTGTGTGTAATTCAGTCTGCCTCTCTCTCTGAACACTGAGCTGCCCAGAGATGAAGTGCAGGTATTTAGCAGCTGTTCTTTATAATACTCATTCTACCAATTTATTTTTTTCCCCAGACTCAAATGTAGTGGATTAGGACAGAAAAGACTATTCTTTGGTGTTCAACTATTCAACTGCCAACATCTATTAAAGTATAATTTAAGCAAGGCATATATATGACATTTTCTTCTATATTCACAATATTTTTAAATCTCATACTGTTACAATATTTAATAGATATTAAAAACATGAGTTAAGCAAAAGGCTATTTTGTTTTTAAAATGAAAACTAAATTTCTTTTTTTTTTTTTAGTTGGCTCTCAGCTAATGTTATAAATAGTGGACAAAATATTTATTTCACAATTCCTGATGGTAAAGCCGTTTCTTATTTAATATCCACTAGTAATTACAGAAGTAAATGTCAAAATACCAGTTGAGAAATCACATGTGATGTCAAAGAATCCATATCGTTTCATTTTTCCCTTTGTAATCTTGCATACAAGATGACAGCAAGAGCAGCAAATAACATCTGAATATTAGCTACAGAGCTGTATTATCAAAACATAACTGCAACATATACATTTCATTCTAAGAGGAAACAGTCCCAGCTTATTTTAGAGCCTCCAGCAGGGAACACAATATCAGAGTTCAGTTTGGGTTTTTTGCAAGCAAATGGTCCATCAAATTTAAAAAAAACCAAACCTACCCCAAAACAGAAAGAGTACCACAGAAAAGCACTGATCGATTAATATCAATTGATCTCCTGTTTCAGTAAAATAGAAAGTAAGTAAAATCAAATTCCCAAGAACATAAGGAGGCCGTAAGCAATGCTCAGAATCCCAAGTCACAAATCGTTCTTACTTTTGTATCCGTCTGCTTTGCACAATGAACTTTTTCCCCCTACCTTTATTTCTATTGTCACTCATTTCATATTCTCATTGTTAACTGGAAATCTATGTCTCCTCATTGTCGACTTTGCTTCAAAGCAGGGTCTGCAGTTTGGTTTCACATATGATTTTCATGAAAAAAAAAAAACTATCAAAACCATTCATGCCGTCTGCCCCATTCTCAGGGACAAAAAAGAATATCAAATCGCTTTGTACTTATTGTAAACGTGTGACCCTCCTTCCCAGACTGCTAAAATGCAAATACATAGCTGAGTTCAATTTTGATGAGACTCTTGCAGCGCAGTAATGCATCTTGAGCTTTGTGTTTCAAAAAGGAAAGCACCAGAAATTGAGCGCAGATGTAAATAAACTCAGAAAATAGCATTGTTCTTGCAACCCAAACCTTTCTGCATCACTAAAGGAAAACATTTACCAAATGCATTAACCAATTTTTTTTATGCTTTCCATTTCTCTTGTTCATTATTCAAATAGAAAACATTCAGAATTTTAAACAAAAATCACTCTTGACCTTTTCAGTTAGGGGAACTACAATGAGACTTGACTTGTATTCACAATACTCCTAAATCATATTACCTGGCCCTGATGCTTCACATTATCAGCTTCTTTATCACTTATGGTTTCTTTATGATCTTCTAAGATAATTAAAGAGACTGCATCATTGTCTACATCAGTAATCCAGAAAATGAAGATAAAAACGTAAAACAAGTTGCCTACCTCTGTTCCCAAAAGTCTCATCCTTTCATTTTGCCCTTCAGCAAAGGAGGACCACTTCCTATGATATCACATAGGAGAAAAAAAGGAAAAAAAAAAAAAATCAGTCACTGACAAACAACAAATATGGGTTGCAATATATCAAGGTTTTGTCCCATCTGGAAGTGTGAAAGCATGCATAATTTTAAGTTATACAATTTAAAGTATCTAAAACATGTTCCATTTAATCATTTACATCTTGCAGCACTATTTTATTAAATAGTGAAATATTTATAGCTTCTAAGGCTCTAATTAATATGCTTTCTCAAAATTATCTTGCTTATTTCATACAAAGACTCAACATATGAAAACAGACAACCCAGCAAATATTTCAAAGGAAATGATCCATGAATATTCACTCATGAATGGCACAGTGAAAGAACAAGAACACAAAATCTACTCTGCACACAATCTTCTCCAAACCAGCAAAGCATAACCAGATCTAACTCATGTGGCTACAACAACTTGCAACTCTCTCTTGAAAATGCTTCGATAAGGAATACAGGACTAGAAGAAATTCTCAAGATAAGCAAGTTTAGACTATCATGATAGTAATAGATAGACCATTTTTGTCCCCCCATTTTCAAAAGCAACACTACAATGGAACTACTCATCTAACCCTTTAAACATAGGATAGCAGAGAAACTAGAGGAAGGCACAAGGTAAAACCAAACCAATAGATTAAAATAACTGGTCCCACAGATACAGGACAACATTTATGTCTCCTACAACAGAGATGCAAGCTCCTGCTTATGCTGTCTCTACCACCATTGGCAGTGTGCACCTTTCCATGGGTCGAAAGAGTCCTCTCTTACCCTCCCATTACTCTGCACTACAAATCTCTGTTCTGCCTTTTCCTTTTAAGTTGAAAACTTAAATACATCTTTATCCAGAAAAACGGCTCCCAGGACTTTTACTTTCAGTAAAAGTGCTTTATTTTAAGCAAAGAGCAGGGTACACCAGCATCAGCAGGGCTGTGGTTACCTGGCTGCTTTCCTAAATTGTTCTTCCGTGATCTAACTCATCTGTGTGATTGGATAAGCACTTACAAATGGAAGCCTTCACACAGTTTAAATACAGGGATGCCTAACTGGTAAAGCCTGTACAGATAGCAGCACAAGACAGGCGTCCATCAACAGTCATGCCATGGCAGAGATCCCGCTCCCACATGGGTGCTGCCTCGGTATTTGGGAGCAGCCACATGCTTATGGCCTTCCTGGATCCTGGGGTTAGAAGTGGATCAAGAAGGACTGTGCAAGTGACTCAACTGCAGACAGGGAAAAGAAAGAAGACGATGAAACTACAGTTACAGCATTACTCATGTCCTCTTCCTGTCCTAACAGCGGCTGGAAGGATACCAAACTCCTGCGTTTGGGTATCTATGCTCTGTTTGGCAATCAAAATGGAAGCTAGTGACTCCTGTGAATCTCACATCAAGCCCCAAAATGACACAGACGATTTGTAGGATCTACATCACTGAGTGTCCTTTGCTTTGCTTTATTTAGAGAGGGATTTGTAATAAGATGCCTAAATAATTACATACCATTTATCAGTTGCATCAACAATTTACTGACTTCAGCTGCCCAGCTGATTTCAGATAAAGTCAGTTTGGCTTTGTATAAGCATAGGGACTAAATATTTACCAGACATTCCGGCATTCTTCAAAAGAAATTATTACATTGCTAACGCAGGCAACACAATAAAAAATCCTGCTCTTTAGTATTTTATTGGTAATAATTGTTGCAGCTTTTCTTTTTTAAAAAAGGAGAAACTAGTGTAAAATCCTGATTTTGAAAAGCCTTATTTAAAATGCTGGAGGCATTTTATTTGACATTTCTAAAAAACACCATTTTCATTTCCCTCTGGAAAGGAAATACAAATGATTGCCATCATTCTTGTTACATTTCTTTACATTTTCAGTAGTAGCTTTTTTTGTTTGTTTGGAGTTGTGGGATTTTTTTTTTCTTGTTTGATGCTGTTTTTAAAAAAAAAAATATTTTTTTTTTGCTCCCTCCTCAGCAGGACAGGGGAAAAAATAAGATTAAAAAAGCTGGAGGGCATGGAAAAGGACAGGGAGATCATTCACAGGCTCATCTTGGGGAAGATTAATCTATTGCCAATTAAGAACAGAGTGAGAAACAAAAACAAAACTAAAAACACCTTCCCTCCTTCTTCCCAGGCTCAACCTCACTCTGGAATCTTCCATCTCCTCCCCTGAGGAGCCGGGCCAGGCCCTGTGGTGGGTCGGTTGGAGCCGGCTGGAACCGGCTGTGTCCGGCTCATGGCAGGCCCAGCCGCTCCTCACAGGGGCCGCCCGGCAGTCCCCACCACTAATACCAGGCCCAAGAGCAGTTGCAGTTTCCCAGTTTTAGGCCTTTTCAATTCTCTAGACCCTCTTAATAACAGTATTCTTATTTTGGGCAACTTCTCTTTCACCATCATTAGATTTAAAAAAAAACAAAACAAAACAAAACAACAAAAAAAATGCCAAAAAACCCCACAGGCAGAATGAGAGGAGAGGTGCAGCACTGCAGGAACAGACACCCTCCAGAAGTGTTGGGGTTTTATTTCCCCCTGGGGTTCAGCCAGCCGAGTGATTGCTATTATCAGAAATATCTATTAAAAACCCTACCTATCTAATCCTCCAGCAACAGACAAGGATGAAGAAAACACCTAACTTTGGATATTAACTTCTGGATTCTGGAAAGGGCATACCATCTTTACGTGTATAGTCAAATTAGTATCATCTCAGATTTCATATAATCATAGAATTGCCTAGGTTCCTTTCAGATCATCTAGTCCAGCCATCAACCTAACACTGACAAAAAACATCACTTAAACATGTCTCTAAGCACTATGTCTACCCATCTTTTAAATACCTTTTTAAATAGGGAGCGATGTCTCCCCTCAGCTTCTTTTTCTCCAGGCTGAATAACCCCAGCTCCCTCAGCCTCTCCTCATAAGACTTGTGCTCCAGACCCCTCACCAGCTTCATTGCCCTTCTCTGGACTCGCTCCAGCACCTCAATGTCTTTCTTTTAGTGAGGGACCCAAAACTGGACACAGCACTCGAGGTGGGGCCTCACCAGTGCTGACTACAGGGGGACGACCACTGCCCTAGTTTTTGCTCTTCTGGTGTCAATTTATTATAAATACATATAGATAGGTAGAAATATTTCATGCACAACCAAATCCTTGATGCTCCAAATGTGTGGGATGTCCAGCTTTGCTGTTTGAAGCAGTAAGTACTGCACATGCTTTAACTCATTCAACAAGCTTCAAATACACAGTACTAAAACCAAGTATTTTAGCCTCCTTTCCTAAGTTTTGGCCTTAATTTCTTCTATCACATTTCTTTTTTCACAATGACAGAAAAAATAAATTGTCTCAAATACCAGGGAATTAGTCAACAATATATTTTAAGCTTTGAAATATTACACTGAAGTAATAACTGATTAGTATTCACATTTTCAGATCAAGAGAATATAAAGGCAAACACCATTAGAGATACTGAAGGAATGGAGCTTGAAGCTAAGCACACAATTCAAATGAGTTAATAAGATAGAAATCATTAAGGGTCATGTTCACTCCCATGGAAAAAATCATAAAAGTCAGAAGGTTAGCACTTTGAAATGGGTGAACTCAAAAAAAAAACCAACTTGAATTTGATAATTTTTGACAAACGAAAGATAGAAGTCCAGTGCCTTTGAAATACTAAGAGTTGTGGAATCAGCCATACAGCAAATATATTCCTATAATAGATGTTATACGGATAGTTAGTGGCAAAATTACATCAATTTTCTACTTTTTATTCCCTGGTAAATATCAAATCAATGGCACTTGTGCAAAAGCAATAAAAATAAAACAAATCTACTGTCAGGCTGTTGTGGCCTCACAAAAGATATTTATGGAGACAACTTGCACAAACCAAGGACCTAGCTTAATCTTTAGGTTCTAGGTTAAATTATGTTCCCAAACCCATAAAATGGGAGTTGGTAGCCTTTAAAAAAAACCCAAATAAATCTTATAAATAGATTGCATTTTATATACTCCAACAAAGTTAACCTTAATCTTCTAATATGCTTCTGTGGAGCTCATCTAAACATTAAGACCCTCAATGTTTCAAGCGCATGTCTTCATATACTGCAAGAATTCTTGCAAGCTAAACCCCATGTTATTCTTTCACCATGATTTGCACGTGTTACCTTTTCACTCCACTGTAAAGGAAAGGAAAATGCTACAGACTACAATACACTCCTCCATCTTCTTTTTGAATGGTTGAGAAAGTTCAGGGCTGTTACAACGCACACTCTGGAAACTCATCCCAGCAATAAGATAATGGCTACTCTGTGTTAAAGTAAAATGTAAAACCCATCATTACTTGAGGAGGTGCTCTCTAAATGTATAAATCCTCACTAGCAGTCAATTAGATATTACTTTTACCACTTGCCCACACACTCGTTGTTAAGTTAATGTTTTTGCACTCCCTCTGCCTAAAGACCCAGTAGAACTTTATGAAATACAATGACACAAAACTCTGACACAGTCCTTGTTACAAAATATGCCTCAGATGGCAATTAATCAAAGGATGCCATGAGCTCAACAAAACCTTCAATAAATACAACAAGACTGAACATCTACAGCTATTGTTTCAGCTGTAAATCTTGTGAATGCTTTTTACTGTAGCAACAAACTGCTAATAAATTCAACTTGCATTACCAGACACATCTAAAGGACAGGATACACTTCATGATGTTTTTTCAGTGTCCTCCCTGAGCCCATGCACTCAGGCATATTGTTTCCAGAAATATTTTATAGTTAGCAGTGATACACTGTCCCCCCTACCTTCTCCCATGACTGATGAGACATAGAACTTTGAATACCATTACCTGCCACTATGTCCCTCTCGCTCAAAAGAGATGGGAGGCTTTATGCTTACAATTCACATTAGCTTCAGCAGCAATCATCAACATTAATTGCACATGTATCATCGGGCAAATAGACTTATTTCTTAAGAACAAAACAAAAACACCACCAACAAAAAAAATCCCAATAGTACAAGTGCTATCCCTGCTACTGTGCAAAAGGGATGGGGTTTTCTAGTATTCTTCTCATGTATATTTTCAAGAAATAGGACTGACAAGCCAGCCACAGGTAAGGTTACTCAGTGAAGAGTTTCCAATTTTCAAATTAGTTCAAATACTAATTGAATAAAGTAGCACAAAAGATAGGAATTTCTCATCTATGTTCATTTAATTTCAAAGAAGAAATTATTCCTCCACTGAGATTTATGGAAGCATTCACATCTCACACAGCTTTAATCCCTACCAACTACAACAAAGGTTACGGGCTTGCTTTTACTTTCACCTCATGTTATCATGTTTTCTTCTGAATAAGGACATGACAGATCCAAAGAGAAAAAGAGAGAAACTGATATTCATAGAATCGTATAAGTTGGAAGAGACCTTTCAGACCATCGAGTCCAAACATTGATCTAACACTGACAACATGCATCACTAAGCCAAAAGCTGGACTAAACAGAAGATCACAATCCTTACGCCTCAGGTCTAGAAATCTCCATTGGTATTAAGTTGGTTTTGATTCAAACTGAGCCAGGTTGAATGTACATGGCTTGTAAGCAATCTGTGCTTCATGTAATACAGTAGTGAAATACTGACAGTGGCATCCACCAGCTGAGGGAGAACACCATTCAGACAAAGCTAGCGGGACAGGTGTTTGCTCTTCATGTACTTCATTGTATTCTTGATGATCTTATGCAACTTCTTCCATCTTTGGTTCTTTATTTCTTGGAGGTTTGAAACCCACCATCACCTGCAGCCCTCAAATGTAAAGACAATTGAGCACAAAGGATTAAAGTGTCAGGTACTGAAGGTCTCTTTCTTCCTCTCTCCACATCCTCTCCAACTTACCATCAAAAACAAAAGAGGAAAATAGAGGAGAACTGTTCCACAGAAAAGTAACTTGTTGACACCTACCCCAGTAAGGAGAGTTAAAGACAACAGTATAACCGTTTCAGATAACAGGTTACGCTGAACTGCAAGTCAGGGAAAACTACAAACGTAAAGTTTATCCCAGAGACATGTAATCTCTGTTTTCTGGAATCTCAGCATTTTGCTGGTGTTCATCCCTAACGAGTTCTACGCAGCACTGGTGTTTTCACAGCTGGCCATCTGCTTTCTGGAAGGAGAGCCATCTAAAACTAACGGGAAGCAACAGCTCAGTAGACTCTCACTACTAAAGACAGAGATAAAGAGATTTCAGCAGAGAAAAGAAGTGGGGGGGAGAGCAACTGGAGAAAAAGATGACGACTTCCTCCTTATAGAAGTAATTTCAAAACCCCAGATTATTTTACCAAAATCTTACAAATTCCATTCTATAGAAATATTTGACATCACAAAGGGTAACAAAGTTCAGAGGCGAATTGATTTCACAAACATAAAGGGGCGACTATAGTCACTAATATAGTAAAAATAAACAAATAGCACTGGTATGTAAGAAGTGATTTAGTACTTAAAACTATTTTCTCAGTTAGGAAGAGTTACCTTTCAAAAAATACATTTCCATGGAAATTATATTTCAATTGGGCATTTAGTCCATTAAGTTTAAAACCAGTAGAAAGTACCTTCTGTTATCAGGAGAACCACTGGTATCATGATATGGATTTTCAGACAACTTTTTAGTAGCTTTTGTTTGGTTAAAGACATACAGGTAGAATTTTCTGGAGCAACTGTAAACAGCTGCATTACAGCAACAGATACCAGCTCACAAGAGCTTTGATTACCTTCTACTTGGAGACTGAGCAAGTGATTATTGGAAGATACCTGGTTTTAGAAGGTGCTGCCACCGGTGTTTTGTTAGTTGGCATTTACTAGCAGAGACCAAACCAAGTATATATGTTTGGTTCAGGTCAGTTTAAGGGAAAGCTGCTTATTCTTTTACAAACTAATCCCTCTTCCCTTGTGTTCAGTCGCATAATAGTCTGCGGTTCACAAGTACCAAATACTAGCTAGCATTGTAAAGATGGAATCAATAGTATAATCCTATTAAATTCTGCTATGCAGGCTACTTTTCAGATATATAGTGGAATCCTCTTAAATGGACTTTTTTTTTCTTTTCTTTAAGTAAAAGGTATGGTTACGTGAGGCTCCAGCTAGAAACCTAAAAATATTGTCTACGTAATGCTCTTAAGGTAGCAGTTCAGTCTGTTTTCTTCTGTACAGTTTCTGTATGTTGGCTGGCATGTAACTGCGATATTTTACTAGATGATCTCCTGAAATAAAATTGAAGCTTCCTTAGTTATTGTACCATAGAGCAATGAAATAATTGATGAGCTTACTCACATAAGGTTTCAATGAGAACTGACACTTCCATTTGCATGTGAGCTATTGACATTTACTGTCAAAATCCCTCAACCAACATGATCAGATTGTTTTTATTTGAAAGCTAGTGTTAACATTTGCTCGAGTGTCCTTCCAGATATTAGCTCTTGTACAGTTTACTCCATCCCAAACTTCATCCGTCTATCTTTGAAGATTGCGGGACCTCTAAACCTATTTTGAAAAACTATAAAGTTTGACTCACTAGGAAGATTTAATCTCTTTCCATCATTTAACAGGAAAATAAGAAGTACCTGCAGCACTACCTACCCAATTCTTGCATCAACAAAAATTAATGTTATCCACCCCAGTCCACACACAGGCCACTGCAGCTAAGCTGCGTGAGTTATGGTGATACTTGCTGTTGGGCAAGCCAAAATTACCAGTTCTATCACAGCATCCATCCAGCAAGTCATACCATAGTCCATGCATATTCCAGGAGAGCATGATATTTTTCTCATACCTTTCAGAGCAAAGAACCTACACACAAGAAATTAAGAAATTATAGAATCATAGAATTGTCTAGGTTGGAAGGGACCTTTCAGATCATCTAGTCCAACCATCAGCCTAACACTAACAAAAACCATATGGCTAAGCAAAATTTGTTCTTTCCTTCCCAGAAAAGATCATCTTTAAGTGTCCTACTTCCTATCTTTTCCTGTACTACCAATGCTTCCCAGTTGTGTTGCCACTATAGATCCTGATGATATTAGCAGACGTACAAAAAATTAGGGCCCCTAAAGTACCTCAACTACCTTGAGAGGCTGTAACTACAATTTGCAACTCGGAAAATCATAGCAACTCTATGATCAGAATGAAACACTGACATTGCCCAAAATATGAAGGATTTCTTGTTTCTCTAAGCAATAAACGTACGTATTCAATGTTTTCTAGACTAATTTGATGCATTTCACAGTTTAATTTTTATTGCCAGTGTCACAGCAATACCAGAATTTCTATATCCACAAATCACCAGCAGCATCTCTCACATGTACACCACTAGCCAGACACCTCCTTCTCTGAAATGGACAGTGGCTCTGCTTGACCCACTGATGCAACAGGGGCATAAGGGAGCTGGGCAGAGCACCCAGAACCTTGCCTTTGCCCCATCCATCTTCCACATTTTAAATGAATCTCTCAATAGATCGCAACATGTTACAAAGGTTTGGGATTGACAGGAGGAAAAAAAAAAAAAACACACAAAAAACTTCAAGTGTAGCAACCTCATTAGGATTCTGCTCTCAAAGGCTCCACACAGTTTTGTCTTTTGAAGAGTAAAAGCTGCTTAACAAGTCAGCAATACCTCAGTCCCCCCCCACCCCCCGAACAGCTATGGTAACAGTCTTCATTGCACAAACACGTTTCTTGAACTACTTTCCCAAGTCCCCACTAATGCGAACCTGTGGAGTGAAATAAATGCAAGACAGCTCTTTTGTCTCCCTGCTTTTTTTTTTTTAAACACTTTGCACGACAAGTATATCACTCCTGTTTCCTGTCTTTTGTCTTCTGTTAGAAATAATTAATCAGAACACACATTTCTGAGATAAGGGATAAGTAGTTTATGTGACTGAGTCCACAGAATCTTTTGTCACAACCAAAGTCAAAGTTAGCCTAAGATTTCAGATGAATTCTGTCCAGGAGAAGCCAGTTGGCAGTACGCTTCAAGATGTACTTGTTCAAGCATTTGAGCAAACTTTTTAAGGTTAACAGAAATGCTTTTGGGTGGTTATGCAATTATGCTAATCAGAGGACCACAACAAAACCAGCTTACCCACCCCAATAAAACAGTTGTAGCTCTTCTCATTTTTTTTTAAGACAATCAAGCAGAAGTGTTGATTTTCCCCTCTACTCCCATTTTATCTCAAAAACTGGACACAAGCCTCTCCTAGAACACAAGGACCTAGCTGTCCTTACCAGAGCACACACAGGGAAGAGCGCTTGAGTGCCACATCTGCCTGAGGAAGAGGTAGTGTGTTGCTTTTGCACTCCAAACACTTTATAGCTACTTCACCTAGCCTGAAAAAATTCATGTTGAAATAGCATGGCCAGAGAAATAAATTAAATGACTTAAGCACTGTCATATAGATATCTAATGTTAAAAGTCAATGGACTGCTGTTGTCTCGCCTTGCATGAGGCCTGAAGGAAAAGCTGTGGTTCTGTACGAGTGAGGGCTATGGGGTAGGCTACGTCTGGTCCTTGCTCAGCAGCTGGTCCAACAGGTTATGTAGTCCTCCGTGGGAATTTGATCCCTTTTGTACAACTTTGAGCCACCAAACTTCAGTGTTCTATTACAAACATCACAAAGATATTAAACACTTGCTTTAAAACCCTTATAACATACTGCATGCTTCTGAAATACGAACCCTAGGCATAAAGGGCAGGAAGAATGCACTTATTGACAAAACGCGTAAAAAGCAAATGCTTTTCTGATTAATAAATCACAATAGCAGCATTAATCTCAAGAGTAAATGCATGAAAACCACAAAGCAGAGGTCAGTTTTTAATTTGAGATTTCTACTGATAAAAACTGTCTGTTAGCTGTAATAAGGTGTTGCTTGTCCAAATCCTTACATATACCCAAGGTTCTACAGAGTGGAATCAGAGCTGGAAATAAAGCAGCACTTATAAATTTATATACCTTTGCTTCACACACAGTTCTAAACACCGGGGGCAAATCTAGGCTTTTTTTGAAGGCTTGCTATTGCCAGTATTGTTTCCCTTCTCCATCCCTTTGCCTTTATGAGAGATTTGAATTGCAGAAGCAGAAACCATACTGTACTCCCAGAAGCACACCACTGACATACCCAGCACAGCTTGCGTATGTAGAATCACATGTTTTATTTATAAAGCATAGGAAATCCTAAGCATTTTAGAAATTCTCAAAATGACAAAAGTCAAATAAATATACATGCTTAGGGTAGCATATGCAGTACCATGTTCATTCAGAAGATGCTCAGGGACTGAACTCTTCAAGAAGTCCATGAATTTCTAAAATACATCAGCCTTGCCCTTTGAACAGGCACAGAGAGATGAGCTCATAGCGGAAAGTCTTTCAACACCCCTGGAAGGAAGAGGACCATTTAAAAGCAGTGGTTGGAAAGCCTCGACACAGGACACAGCAGTAGTGCCAATTTCCCTGAACAGTACAGAGCTCTTCTGAAAGGAACTACGGGATTAACAAGTCAAATTTCTCATGATTTTGAGCACTATCTGCTTAAATTTACTAAACGTAGAGGCCTGTACACCCTAGGAGTGAGAACACATTACTGCACAAAAACCTTCATTCAGAACAGCTTGAAGGTCAACATACTTCCGGGGAAAAATAATTTTAATATCTTTCTTCTTTCCTCTTTATTTTATAAGCAGAATAAATAAATAAACAAAAAAAACCCAGGGCTGAAATAACAATGTGTTTTCTAACAGGCACGGACAAATTGACAGGGAAGAGAGAACAGTCACATTTCTAAGATCACTTTGTGTTATTTTTACACATATAAGAGAAACATCAGTGATCTAGAAGTATTAGAGAGAATATGACTGATTTAGCTGGTGCTACTGAGGCAAAGAAGATGAAACACGCCTTGCACGTTCAGTGATTCATTCTAGACACAAACCATAGAGAAAATAGAAAAACATGCATAGATGATGAGATAAGAAACAGGTGTGAGAATCAAAGAGAGTGCACTCAAGCAAGACATACAGTACTTCTGAAGACTCACCTAGGTGAATAAAAAGAGCAGAAAGTCTCGTTATTTCCAAACAGCCTGCCAGGGTTGTGCAGTGCATTTGGCCTTTTTTGGCAGCTGATCAGTGCAGGAGACCAAGAGGAGAACTGTGGTGGAACAGGTCAGCAGCACATTTAAATAGGCATAAATGAGAACAAGATGTGTCCACACCTGAAAACACTTTAATGGGTTAGCTAGTTAGAAAAATGTTTGTGTAACCAAGTATGAATATGAAAAGTGTTTTCATTGAAACACATCTGATATTTAAAAAGGAAAAAAAGCAAGAAGTGTTCCTACAAAGATCCATTTTGCAAGTGCTACAGTTTTATCTTGCCCTTTAAGACTAGGAGGAGGAGGGAGGAAGAGGAATGATGATTCAGAACTAAGTCTGAAACATGTTTCCCTGGAACTAAGCCTGCTGTATTCAGTGTTAACATCACAATGTAACTCTTAGGAACAAATATTTCTACTTTGTCACCTTAATTCTCTAATGCAAATGTTTAACACAGTGCCTTTAATCTAAATGAATTGAACATCACCATATTAATCTAAAGAAGAATCTGATCTGCAAATCAGCATACTCTTTCTGAGGGGAAAAAAAAAAAAAAAAAGAAAAAAAAGTAAGTTAGAACCAGAATCTAGAATTCCTTTAAAAAGGTAATATGCCAAAGGACGAGGTTTTGCTGGAGCTGCTTCAGACTACCTCAGCTGAACCTGATACTAGTATCACTGAAGGCAGCCAATGAAGCAGTTAGAAACTGATTTCATATCCTACTTCTATGCTCCTGCCCATCCTGCACTTGATGAGCTTCTCACCTCCCTGTTGGCACCCTGTGGAAGAGGTGGCAAATAGTTTTCCACAGTTTCTTGGAAGCCTTCCATGTCCTTCAGGCAGCATGCTCAGGCCAGAGGAGCAGCAGTGTTCATCATGTAGGTAGTGCTGTGTCTTCCCAACCCTGGTTCTGCTGCTGGTGGCACCCCTCCGGTCTTGTGTAAGAACAGCATAAGGTAGAGTGCAGCTTCGCAACTCACCATCTTCATGAATTGCTATCCAAAGTGTACAGATTGCGGTGACCTCTCTACTATTGTGAGGTTACACTTTGAATAGGCTTTTTCAGAAAGGGAAGGTCTACCACTTAAAATTATTTTAATACTTCAGAGATCTTTCTGGGTTTCATATACAGAGCACAAGCTCTAGAAATATATACTGAAGTGTGTATGTATATATATACACTTATATATAGCTACACCTGATCCAGTACATTTTGCTATTTGATAATTAACATGAACCAAATCGTAAGCGTATTTTGCTCTCAAATCTATTTATATTTAATTTCTAAATATTTAAAAACAGATTTTCTCAACACATCTAACACATTTTTCCCCCTGACTCATATAAAAGAAAAATGCTCACCTCATCCATAAAGAAATGATATGTCTTTGTAATCAGAGCATTTTCAGCTGATAGCCAAACACATAACCTTTTATTCAGATTTCAGTAAGTCTAAATAAATGAGCATGAGAGGAGAGCTTTGGTTTTGTAAGGGCCAGTTTCACTTCCTTCTGTTCACAGATCTGTGTGCAGTAAGTGATTTACCCAAGTAAAGGGCTTCAAAATCCAGCCTTTGAGTACCACAGTTAAAGAGCTATGAAAAACTATTCTGTCAAAATTTAGTTTGGAGAAAACCCTAAAGCATCAGTTTACGTAATTCAACTAAGGAAGATCTAGTTAATTACCACATGCAAGTCTTGAACATTCTTCAAAACACTGCTCACATACCCTTCAAAACCAAATCCTAGCCATGCATCGCCAACTGATTTCATACTGACCCCCCCAATCTGTCTTGCTAGTATTAAAAATGGCCTTGTGAAAATTCTTTGTACATTTTGACAATCTCAGTATCATATCTGTTGTGCAATGAGTCAAAAACGGCTTATGCTGTAGTCTGAATCATTCTTAAGCTATAATGTTTTTTGGTTGTGGGTTTTTTTTTCTTTGCTGAATTGTTTTCTGTACATAATTGATAATTGTTTGTATAAATGCTCTATGTGGTCCCCCACCTATTCAACCAGAAAGGGCAAGCAGGCTCAAGCAAACTTCACATTAGCTCAAAGATCAATGCTGGAATGTCTGGCAGGTTTCTTCCTCAAGCAATCACAATCCTACTCCAAACACAGTTCATATTTCAGGGGGGATATGTTTGATAAGCCACCTGCTGCTTGTAATAAGGAAAGAAGCCATAAATGTGAAAGGCAACCAACCCAAGAAAGGCAGCCAACATTTTCTTTCTGAAGAATGTGATTTAAAAAAAGAAATTAATGACTTTTACTGTCTCAAAATTACTGCCACAATTGGACTCTGTTACCTTCTGTAGAGGCTTATTCTGCAAACAGCTGCCATCCTCTCTGTGGGTGGGAGGAAAGATCTCTGGAGGAGCAGCAGGACAACAGCTGTCCCTTGACTCCCCTTCAACACGGTAGTCTGCTTCTACTGATAGGAAAATCTTTTCTAACACAAGTAACACACCACGAGTTACTTATGTTCTGGAACAGGTAGTGTAGCAATGAAAATAAAGCTGAGTGGACATATTCTTGAACAACACAAAAATATGTCTTTTTTTCATTTTACTCTCTATTTCTGCAGTAGTCTTTACATCATATCTAGTTTAACTCACAGCTTGCAACTGTTGCAACTGCAGTCCTTAATAAAATATTCAAACTCAGAAAGACTCTAAAAGTATTTTTAAGAGCTTGACTAGCATGAAGATATGCTCAGAAATTTACAGGGAATGATGAAACTGTATTAGTAATTTCCTTAATTCAACTTTACTAACACAGAAGGAAAGATTTCCTCTCTTTCCTAGATCTAGTGCATGACATTCCTAGACTTGAATTGTTGTTTTTTTTTCACTTACTAAGAGAACACAAAAATGACAGCATCTCTCATAGCACACACGGCCAAGTACAAACCTTCTCCTGTATCCATATCCACTCTTCATTACTACCAAAGACAAGATTTTTGAGCCTGCTCCAGGGGATCTTTGTCTTCAATAACAAAAGTAGTTAATTAGCAGGTCATTGGGCAATGTAACATGGGTGATTGTAGCTCAGCACTCTCCAGTTTTTAAGTTACACATTCAAGAGACTACATTTAGTTGCATTTGACTTTTTTCTTCTGTCTTTCATTCTTGTTTCAATTCAGAATTATAGCTGAGTCCATCTATACGCATTTCCTAAATGTTTTAATGAGGATGAGTAGCCAGTGAATTATCAAAAGGTTACAGAAACTGTTCTTGGCTCATTTCTATCCTTCACACCCGCATTTGTGTTTGAAGGCCAAGGTCTTCCTAGGACAAGTATTTATCACTGTTCCACAACCTTCCCTACACACATTTACAGAGGGTCCATGATTCTTCCATCCACGAGAAGAAAAATTTAGAGTAAGAGAAGATACCCATCTGCCTATTGATAGACCAAAAGAACCATACACATTCTCATTAGGATTGTCTGTGCTTTAAGACTTTGACAATAACCCCGTAAGTAGTGACTGCTCCCTAGACACTCATTAGGAAGCTCTGTAGCCAGAAAATATAAATTTTTGACACTTGACTAGTGATTTGGAGAGATCCTATTTTTTTAAAACTAATTTGAGACAATTTAAAATTAATCAACCCCAGGAAGAATTCTTTCCTTGAAAGTGACTTGAAGAAGCTCTCCAAACACTAAAGCATAAATTTACTGGTCAAGTCTGACAATTTAAGACAATATATTTTGTTGTTTTCTTACTCATTTAAATTATTCTGCAGGGTAAAATTTATCAAAGTTAAAATTCTTTAACGGAAAATCAATATTATCACTGCAGCCCAGCAATATATTATGTCTTCTGGGGTAACTCCTTCAAAGCAGCAGAAGTCATTAGGAGGAGACAGTTCTTCCTGGAACACATTACATTTAATCTAAGAGCACAAAACTGTTGAAGTATTTAAACCAACTGTATTTAAATTTGAACTGTGCTGAGCACCGAGATGTGTATTTTATCCAAATTGTTAATTATTCTGATTTCTTAAAAAAAAAAAAGAAAAGAAAAGCTTAAGTCTTGTGTATTTTCTTTAGCTCCTGTTATCCTCCTAGGTCTCTCTAGTTACACATTTAAGATTTGGCAAATGTGTAGAAAATGCTAACACCCTTAGCAAATGGCTTCCATGGCATTAATGGATTAGGCACACTAATTTTTCTCTATTGGTTTACTTCTATACTGACAGAAAGAAAACCGTTCTTTGCTATTTACAGAAGTTACTGTATGGTGTCACAGTAAGTACGCCAACCTACACTGATACTTTTCTACCAGCTCCAAAGTACTACCATAGTCTGTTGGTTAGCTGCTATTTTTCACTGCCATTTCAGATGGCTGTAACGTAGCTATTACATGCCGAATACAATGCATCACAGCTGCTATTTGAAATTATTCTGTAGGTGTAGCTCTCCTGTATAAAACATGCAATGTATTTACATTTGCAGAAGACATTGTTCAGCAAATGCTGAACATTGGTCCTCTGAGAAGTGGTGCATCGTTATGGAAAACTGTGGTTTCACAGTGGTGTACATCAGGAGGAAGGAAAGAGGAACTGACCATGTGTACTTGGAAGGAATATGTTATTGGGTAGAGCTTTATTCCCAAACCTCAACTATGTAGAAGGAATATAAGGGATAGCCAACTAAGAAAAGCTAATTATTTTCAGACTTCATCAGTAAAAGTGGAATCAACCTCCACTAGAAACAGGCATGTTATTCTGCAAACATCTTCAGTTACATTTCACCATTCAGTTACATATTCACTATTAATCCACGAATGAAGATGCAGCTTACAACAGCATCCCATGCCTGCAAAGATACAGCATTCTCACAAACTGCTCATATGTGGCTTCCAATGTTTATGCAGACATTTTAGACAAATAATTGTATGGCTTCATCTAATTATCATGATTCCCCTGACACCGTAGTTTTAAAGGTCAAGTAGGGTATTTCTAAGCAGTTCAGTTTTTTGAAGCAAACTAAGAAGAAATTAAAATTTAGGGAAGGAGCAGGGGTGCATGATCTTCTTTTGAACTCAGCCATGTGGAATTCGGTGATTAGAACTGAATTAATATACTGAAGAATAAATTAAGCTCAAGTTTATTTGCAAGTAGTTCATATGATGTAAATCTCCATCTTAAAATAATTTTTGAACAGTTTACATATTTGCAGACATCTTTACATTAAAGGAAATATATAGTAAAAACAGAATACAAAGCAAAAACATTGCTACTTTGCTAATCCCTGATTTGCCTCCATGCTAGCATTAAATTACTTGTTCCTCCCAATTCTTCCTCATCATTATTCTTTTCCAACATTTACTTCCACCAAAGATGGAAAAGTGCGTTGTTTAAGAACTGGAGGATCAAGGAAATTTCTCACAAGCTTACTAGAATAGGAACAATTATAATAGAAAATTATATTTTTTCAAGTGTTTCCAGTATAGCACCTGTATTCCAAAACACATGGTTCATATAGATAATTGCTTGCTTTCATGTCCTTACCAGGAAGTACTGGAAATTTATCTTTGACATGATAGAAACAACAGCTTTGTTGATATTAGCAATTTCTCTATTTAGTCTTGTTAGGAGACTTTCTTAACCTGCTGAAATAAAAGCCTTATCAAAACTCACTGATTAAATTACAAGGAAGGTTAATAGTACATTGCAAGACTTTCTTCTACAACCTTTTAAAGTTATTAACACTGCGGCACTGCTACTCAGTGTCAAACATCTTACAGTTATTTTTGAGTGACGTCTTAGGAAAAACTGCCTTCCTGTTGATGTTACATGGGGAAAGTCACATTGTCTCACAGAGATCGACTTTCCTCCTTCCAAACCTGGTATCCTCAAGATTACTGACCACAACTACATCTGGTCTCAGCCAAGGGCTAGTAAGAATCCCATTTTGTTCATGTCATTGAAGTATTTGCATCATTCTTTTATGTTCATCAATGTAAATATGGATACAGACATTCACTCAAGTGGTGAGGGTGAAGAGGCCAGAAGACGTGCTTCACTGATCAGACTGCTGTTCATAGCCTCTGGTCTGGTATAGCGGTATTTGCATCTCCAGTGAAGCACCTAGTCCTTTGTTTGTCAGGGGCTTCAAGTACCTCTCACTTTTATAAGATCAGTTACCCTCTGAGGAAGAGAGAATTTAAAGTGAAAGCAAGAAAGACTTCAAGTGAGTCCCTGAAGGAGCTCCAGTTTTACAGACAGGAGCTGGCTCTGGGAGATGCACCCCAGCCCTTCAGGCCTCTGGGGAGGGGGTCAGGGAAGCAGCTCAGGAGGCCAGAAGAATGCAGGTATAGGGAGGGCAATCTTTCCGGTTTTACTTCTGTATAGAAATGCTTCCCTTATTTCTTCACTCCAGTCTAAAAGCTTTAGTGCCCATGTTATCTATTTTGGATACTGGAAATAATTTAATTTGTATTTTAATCTAATCTTCTTTGAATTAAAGGTCATTTCCAACTGAAAATCTAATTGCTTACCAAAGGATAAGGTGTCCAGCTATCAGGGATTAAATAACAAGCATGAACATCCCACATGCAGCATTTCAGGACATAAATGGGTAATAAGATGTGATTCCACAAAAGTAGTACGTTAAAATATGAGAATTTGTATAACAAGACTTTGAAGAGCAGGAAGCATCTTCCAACAACAACAACATCCAGGAGCTCTCTTTGCCTACTGTCAGGGTAGCAGACCTTGAAGGATTTTGGTGGTTTGTTTGGTTGGTTTAGAGGGTTTTTTTTGTTTATTTCTAAAGGAGTTTATTCCAACTTCCTTTAATGAAAAGAATATTGGGCTCATCTACCTACAGCATTTTCTACCTTAATACCACTAGCTGTGACATGCTCAGTCAAGCCTTTGACAGCCAAATGAGAATTGGCTTTAAGCAAATACACAGCTAGTCCTCACATCAATCTCATGCTGCCCAAGTATTAAGGTACATCAAGTGGCAGCTATGAACTTCCAGCATCACCTACTGCAATACAGTAAGTCAGGCCACTGCCAGCGCATTGATTCAGCCCCCTGAATGAGGCTTAAGAAGCCAGGTAAAAATCAATGTAAAAAAATTGAGGGTTATTTCCAGCCTCCACTGAAATGGACAAAAATCTCTTACATAAAATCCTTTCTTGATCTACCTATAAGGACTGTCATAATTATTTATGTTCAAGAACATTGTATGGAATTGATTAAATGTTCAATAACAGAAAATTAGTCTTATCCTTAGGAACAAGGACCACTTAAAAATAGTAGGGGAATTTGAAAGTTTAATTGACACATTTTGTCATGGCAACACTTCAGTAAACAAGCTGTAACTTGAAGAAATGAAAGCCTTTGGTATCGTTTTAAGAAGGTACCAATTTTTAAGTACCAAGACGATTAATTAATAGAACAGACTGAAAGCTCCTAAAGAGTTATCCATCTTCAGATCCTGTAACCAAGTTATAATACTGCAATTTAGTCGAACATGTTACTTGGATCAACCCACACGCATTCAGCAGCTGTACAAAAATTCAGAATATTACAGATTATTCACTATGGACTTAATTGATGAATTTATGCATTACTGGATTTAAGGTAATATTTTACTGGGGATGATTTAAGCACCTTCACTGTGTACACGGAAGACAAAGTATGTTCAGCTGGTTGTCTCAGCAGGGCAGAAGGTCACCGCCTTGCTGGCTGAGGGACAAGACTCTCTTAGCAGTGCAGCTAGAACAGCAGGAATGGATTTACCTGCTTATCTCCCAATTCACAGACTGTTCCTGTCACCATTAACCGATGTTTTTAGTCAGTGAAGCTATTGATATAGCAGACTTCATAATTGTCCGGCTTACCTTACTAGAAATACGCCCTTGTATTCATGAGAAAATACTTCAGCCAAAAAGAAAGGGGGAATAACTAAGCAGAAAGCTTAATTTCCTTCATTTAAAGGATGTCTCGCCAAAATCCAACCATGGTTGAGAAATGACTGTGTATTATGGGTCAACATCAGACATCCAAATAGATCAACAGCAGACGCTCTATTCATTTTTTTCCTCCATGCTGATAGTCCTTAGAAAAAAGTGCACGTTGAGCGTACACCAACTGTAATGGGACTAAGTTAGATACCAGTGGATAGAAGACTGTTGACTAGTCTACCTTTCTCTTCTCCATTGTCTCCTGAGGTAACAATTTTTTTGGTACTCACTCCCTAATTAAACATTTTTGGTTTTAAAATGTAAGTTACCTGTTAACTGCCTTTCGCAGAGAGACTAAACAGACTCATTTAACACTAATATACTTCGTTATGCTCCTAGGAACATAAATTCAGATATCACAATAAAAATTACAGCAGGATATAGATTTACCTCAGAATTCAAGAAAAAGTTAATGACTGCTAAAGGAACTGATTTTGATTGTCTGTATGAGTATCTTTTGGTTTTATCTACTGTATATATTCATTTTCCAGACTTGCAAAGAAATCACAATTGTTGATACATGAATCAGTAACTCTTCTGGCTACACAGATTACCTCAGCCTTTTATTAACATTTATGTTGCTGCAATTATATTAAAAACATAAATTTGCTCCTGGCTAATGCCTAAGAATAATCTAATAATCAGAAAATTGTAACCTAAAAAAATACCAGTCCTTTTCTTTCATTTCTAAATGATAGATCTCTAATTTTTTCAGCTAATAATTTAACTATCATGTAACAACATATTTGCAATGCAGTTCACCTCTATTAAGCAAACTTCTTAGAGCTAGTTTTTCCTAATTACATTTCTGTGGACTAAGGTACCTTTTAGGGGTTGATAAGACTTTGGTCAAGCATGTGAACTATCTTGAGCTCATCCTGAATACTTGATTTTCTTGCTTTAAGGAAAGTCCAGTAATATAATTAGGATTTATACTCCTTGTGTAAAATTACTTACACTATTTTGTATGTCCTCTTTCAGAAGAGTAGTAACACCATTAAGAGGTTTCTTTGAAAGCTTATCTTCTAATATGTAATTTAAGATACTTTTTGTAGATAAACTTCTTGGGAGCAAGCAGTATTTGCACCGACTGTCAGGAGCTGATGCTTTTAACAGCTGTAGACAGCTATGGCCTTTAGCATAAACCCCCGCTGGTTTGCAGATTTGAATGATGTCCTTCATCAATATTTCTCTGCTCTACTTTGTGACAGTACAAAACTTACTGAGTAGTAAAAAGCATCTCTACATCCCTAATGTGAACAACCAGTGACAACTGCAAAATCATTTTGACATTTGGAGAGTTGTTAACATGCTCACATTCTCTTTAGCATCTTGAACATGCTAATTACAAATTTCATTACTGGGGAGAAAAGCAGTAAGCTCAAAGCTTGAATTCTGCTGCATCTTCTTCTCACCACATGATCACATTAGAATGATGAATTTGGGATAAGGTAAGGTGCTGGCTTACGCCACTTCAGAGCACTACCACATGTAGGAAATAAGACTCTTGATAAAAATTGCACAAAGCTACTCTAAGTAAAAAACAAAAGTCAGTGATATTCACATAGTAAGCAGCATGATGGTTCCCCAGTGCCAGAGGTGAAGTGTACTCTTTGTCAACTATACACAGAAACTTATGAAGATCCAAGAAAACAAGAGTGGTAAGAAAGGACACAGGACACATGCAAACCCCACCCTTTCACTCACAAAGCCCCTGGGCAGAAGCACAGACTTGATTCCTGAATTCCCATTGTGCTGTGGCTCTACTGCTGAGGATGAATCCTCTGCCTGGAACAGTCTTCCATTTTACCATATTCTACCAGAAACTCCTTAAATGGAACATATTTTTCCTCTGGATATTCGCTCATAAGATGCTGAGGCTGAGTACCACATGATTAAGTCATCAATTCATAGCTTATGATGTTGCTTTTTGCAAACTTGTCAAAGGGTACATTATTGAAACAGATGAAATAGTCAACCTTACTACATGCTAAAAAAATTTCTTTCAGCAGGATAGCCATGTATATGAAAGCTTCCTTACCAAAAATACTTGTCTCCTATGTATGCGTATGAGCCACACATATATATATATATAAAAAAAACTGACTCATGTTTTTATTTACATCATGTTTGTATGGCAGAACAGATCTTTCCTAGATAAATGTAGTAAAGAAAAAGCTATCATACAATCAAGCTTTTTAATCAAGTGACAGACGTGCACAGAAATATACTGTTGCTACTGAGTCATGCCTGTCTAAGCAAGGCCAGGTTTAGAGAAAACTGAGCAGAATCTATTGATGTAGTTCAATAAACAGGCCTTCAAGCACAGAAGCCCTTCTTTGGGTCTAAGACTGAAAGAGCCTGCTAAGGAAAAGAATCAAGTTCATCTCCAGAAACAGGAGGCTGAAGTTACTCTTTCTACTCTAGACCTGAAGAAAGACTTGCGTGGGTCTGGTGTACGTAAGACACAAATTTGTCTCACTGAAAGCAGTTTTCTGTGAGAACAGTCCTTAAATGAGAGCATGTAAATAAATGGCCCTAGCCTTCACTTTGGCAGGTGGCATTGTAAACCAAACAAGATCAAACAAAACAATAATCAGTCCTCTATTAGAAACAGTGTGCTTTTTTAAGAGCATCATATTGACATCAATTTCATAACAACACAAATAATAAGCTGTGGCTTCCCTTCAGAGGCAAAGCATTACTTTACATAATAAATAACCGTGGGGAAGACAACATCTTAGACTGCATCGTTAAACTGCAGCCCCCAAATCAGCTTCACTGTTGCCTGCGTTCCATCATAGCAGGACTGAATCAGGAGCTGGAAAGGGAAATCTTGCGCTCCCTTTGGTTTTGAAATCCAGCTTTACTACATATCCAGTATATAGAGCTGATTATTATTTCTTCTTATCTGCTAATTGCCACAGATTGTGATGATCTATTTATATCTTCAAAAGTACTCCTAAATACACTGCAAAATACTTGCCAGAGGATTCAGAGGCCAAAAGCGATCAATCATTTGGCAGATATTTTATTTTTCTGCACAGCCAAATTATATTGCTGTTTCTCGTTTAAAAAAAATTAAAATCACCACTGTTCATGGAGAGGAAAAAAAAAAAAAATGAACTGAACGAGGCAATCTTTGTTTTCAAATCTAATAGAAGGGAACAGCAACCAGCCTGCAGATTTTTACTTAATTATTTTGTCTGCATGTGGCAGGTATGCACATTTTACAGGACAGCCATTTCTGCAAGACTCATCTTCGTAGGGGCTACAACTGCCATTCTGAAACCACACGTCTCAAACTTACAAAATGGTAAAGCATTACCAGACTGCAGTCCAACGTGGGTATCTACAGTTGGCTGCCACTACTCAAATCCTGTCTGCAAAGTCACACCCCAACAGCACCGAGTACCCCTAACCCCAGTCCTGAGACAGGTTTGCCTCGCTGACCTCTCCTGACGAACCTCCTTTGACAGCAACTGCCCAGAGAGGTCACCCAGCTGCTCCAGCACACAGCCACCCCAACCACCAGCAGGGAGCCTCTTCCTACTCCTCCTGAGCTGTTATAAACCATGCACAGTTTGCCCTCTGTTAAACATACATGCTGAGACTTTTTAACTACAACTTGCTTCTATGACAGGTAGCAATAAACAGCAGGAGCAGGCACTTGAACCCCATCAGCACATCTGGGCAATTGCTCTTTCCTCCTAACCCTCATCCCAGTTACTATGAGAACACTGAGGACACAGGGAAAGGATTTGTTACACAGAAGGGATCACTTCTCAGTTACTGCACTGGCTCAAGGCTTACCGAGTTCACAGCTTAAGGAATAGAAGCAAACCAAACGACTAAAATCACCACCATGAGCCTTTTTTGGTTAGGTTTTTTTTTTTTGTAATTTGTTTCATCTTTTTCAAGAACCTGCTTGGTGTCTTAATCTTTCCATCAGTTTGAATTGGTGTCTGTCAAATTTGTCCCCTCAGAGGAATGGCAAACACTCGACTTTGACGAGGAACATCAGCTTTGCAAGTTTAACAGCACTAACATCTACTTAACTGACAATAGTTGAATCTATTCAGCTATACAGACGGAAAGAGGTCTGCATCCTACTTTACATACTCTAATTTTCCCTTTTTAGCAGCTGTAAGGTTATAACAGGCATTTTTAGAGCTTGTCAATGAGTGAATAGAGAAAAAAATGAAGGCTGTTAAACAGGTCAGCAGTTCAAAACTCAAGTTATCTGCACATTTTGCTTTAGGTGATAGCCTACCATTGTTTCTAAAGAAGTCTAGTTCTTACTCTAGAGTAAACAGGACACCTAAATGGCAGTAAATCACAACTCAAATGAGAATGAAGACAACTATTTTGATGATACAAAAGGCACAGAATACACGGATGTATTTCTACTATGGAAGCTCTAATTAAAACTTTACCTCTCATACCACAGGGCTGAGTTATCTGTTGACTTTTCATCCTCAGAAACAGTCTTAGCAGCTTAACCGCAAACATGAAAAAAACCAAGACATCAGAGTTTCAAGCAGTTTTTGTCCTAACTTCATAATATAAATACTAACACAGAATATGCCTTTCTACTATCAGCTCTTCGAAATTTAAAGGTGACAAATGCAGCTACATTTCACGTTAGTGTGGTGAAGGTCCTTCTGCACAGATTCTGACACAAAATGAGATTTAAAAAGCACGTATTATTTATTCTGAAAGCAAAGGGCCTTTGCAAGTGACAAGATGAAGTCTTTGCCCAGGAGCTGGTTTTGATACCAGAAATCAGAGTACTTCTCACTTTTTGTTCTACGCTCATTAGTGCTGTCAGAAATAGTTGTAGGTGAGAAGCCATATTATTCTGCTCCTCCTCCTTTGGGATGCTAACAGGTCTTAAGATTGACTGACATGATCCATCCTGCAAATCTATTAAATTCTCCTGTGCTTTATAAAATGCATTTTTTACAGCTTTATTGTCTCCACTGTACTGTAATCTTATTCATCTCTCTTCCATAATTCAGCACTCTCTAGCATATTTTGTCCATGTAAGAGGAAAAAACTCATTAACTACACACGAGGTTTTTCAGGTAGTGTTGGCCTTCCAGCACCTGAAGGGGGCCTACAGGAAGGACGGGGAGGGACTCTTTATCATGGAGTGTAACAATAGGATGAGGGGTAGTGTTTTTAAATGGAAAGAGGGGAGATTTAGATTAGATACTAGGAAGAAGTTCTTTACTGTGAGGGTGGTGATACACTGGAACAGGTTGCCCAAAGAAGTTGTGGATGCCCCATCCCTGGAAGCATTCAAGACCAGGCTGGATGGGGCTTTGAGCAACCTGCTCTTCCAACTCTAACCATTCTCTGATTTTTTTAATTTATAATTAAGTTGGACAGACTTTCTTATCTATACTGGATCTGGCTGGAATGAAGGTAAGTTTCTTCACAGCAGCCCATATGGTGCTGTGGTTTAGGTCTGTGGCTAAAACAGTGTTGATAACACAACAGTGTTGTGGTTGCTGAACACAGCACCAAGGCTTTCTCTTTTTTCCCCCACTCCTACCCACCCCACCGAGCAAGTAGGCTAGGAGTGAGAAAGAAGCTGGGAGAGGACACAGACAGGACAGGTGATATGAACTAGCCAAAGGGACAATGCCATGCTCAGAGCTCACTGCCCCCCTCCCATTACTCCCAGTAGGAAGCAGAAGGAGAACAGGAAGAGCAAAAGCAAGAGCACTCATGGGTCAGTTTAATAACTGAAAGAAAGATGGATGGGGGAGAAGGCAAACAAACGATGCAAAAGCCATCGCTCACCACCTCCCACAAGCAGACTGACATCCAGCCAGCCTTGGAGCAACAGCTGCCTTGGAAGCCAAGCTCTGCACCTTCTTCCTCTACCCCACTTTTTTGGTTTAGTTTTTTGTTTTGTTTTTTCCTTCAGCGTTCAGCCATTTGCATTGCTAATAGTAACAATTAATTGATAAAATCAAGACTGCAAAATTTGTTTTCAGTCAAAACCCAGAAGATGATCGAGAATGATGCAGGTTATTGGTTCTCTGAGGCACAGATTCTACCTTTGCATATGAGCGCTTAGTATTTACCACACTGTGGTTATTACAAGTACAATCTTTGTGAAGGATACTACCTGACATTTTACCACATTACTGGTTTTTAAAAGATAAGGTCTGACAAACAGCATTTGATTCAGAAAGAAAGAAGTTTGACTATTCTTGGCTCTGTGATCAGATAGCAAAGTAAATCATCTTCTTGTCAGGCTCTTCATAACAAAACCAAGGTCATTCAGAAGGAAAAAATGCCATTCTAATCTTACCTGCATAATCCCAAATACAATTAGAAACCATATTTAAAATTGGATCAAGATCAATAGCAAAACTCATAACAGTGTAGAAAAGCAAGTGCACAACCATCTGCCAGATATGTAGCTTGATACATTCTTGGGGATGGTTAAGGAGAAAACTCCCTAGGTACTACAGCATCCATCCATTAAGCTCTAAACTAACTTCCAATTCAATTTTTGAGAAATTCTGTAAGTCCACACAATATATGCATTCATTCAATTAATTCAATCAAGCAAACTAGTTCCGCCCCCAGTTCACATGGTTTTCTTCTTTATGATCTCAAGCAACCTGCAGTAATTTGTTGGAGAAAATTATTTGTACAATTCAACTTTAAAAAAACAAAGCCCCTTCCTTCTCATTTGGGCTTTCTCACATCTGACTGCTGCCAGATGTTACAGGTAGAAGCAGACAGAACACGCCATCTGCACTACTGAATGTCTCAGGCATACCCTAACAGGCTGTTGGCTTCATCTGAACATTAATGGCTGATGGCAGCACAGCAGGTGCAGCGGAGGACCAGTGGGAAATGCATTGAGAAGCCCAGAATGGGCTCAGTACTTATGCACTAGATGAAAGTTGGGAGTTATAAAAAAAAAGAAAAGACTATGCAGTACAGATTGAAAGGCATTGAAAATACTGATTCAATCATGACTTTCATTTCCAACTACATGGGTTTATGTTTTTAAAAAAGAAAGTCTTAGCCTATTCTATTTCACAAAAGTAGAATCAGAAACATAATTACCAAGATTTTTATAAACATAATAGCTTGCTTGACATGCTGCAAAGAGGTCCAATGGTATACACTTCAACTGCATCAATTGTCAGATAACACAAGACAAATATATGCCTATATACACACTTGCACAAATACAGACTTTTTTCTTAGTTGGTTTTAAAATACAAAGGTATCACAAATAAAGGGCATTCATTATACTATTGTGCTATTTCTAAGCAAACAGTTTATGTATGAATGCACAAGACCTTACCCCCACATTCTTCCAAACAGCATAAAGTCAAAACTTGTCATTTTTTTAAATCACAGCGTATAAAAAACTTTCTTCTATGAGGTTGTATGAAAAGTTGATAAGCACAGCGAGAGAAACTCACCTTATTATTGATGTATCAAAGTTATTTTCTGTTACTGCTATCCTTCACTCCCTTTGTAACTCCTATCACTTGCTACTTTGTTTCACAAGAATTTCTCTCTGCCCCCAGGATTTGCACTGAATTATTTCACCACAAGATGATTGAGAAAGAGTTAAAAACTTCAGTTACTCTCAGCAATGATCAAACATATTCCACAGTTCTCGAGAGAAACATATTGCTGAAGATTTTGCTCCAAGACTTTTCCAGTGTAAGAAGTCTGGTACGTATAGCAAATCACATCTAAACTTTGCTGACGTATCATTGAAGCTCTCTCATGATACTGTCAGTATACCTGTGCCTACCATGAACAAAATGTCTTTAGAGATTGAATTAAAAAAAAAAAGCTAATCCCACTTATTATTCTGTTAAACGCCCAAGTTAGTTCACAGTCTCTGTATTAATGTGGAAAAATCCCAACTATGTTATTTCAATATGTAATGTTTTCATTTCTTTACCAGCAACTGAACCAAGACCTACTCATTTCACACAAACAAAGCTGTCTGTTTGTTTTTACAGATTACTGTAAATTAGTTTCCTTAAAAGGCTAAAGTCAACATATCTCACTATCTGGTCTCTGACCTTAGCAGTTACCTGGCACAGCCATAAGAAAATAAGTACACAGCAGAGCCATAATTCTAAAGGTCTTTGTATGCCCACAAATCTTAAAAAAAGAATGGGGAAAGAAGTATGTATAAAAAAAGACTAGACACAAATCTGATGAGCAAAGTAATGTTCCTGATCATTTTTGCTCATTAAAAATTTAATGACTCTCCACCATTGCCTCTCAGTCCCTAAATTAAGTCCAAGTCTCTCTCAACGCACCAGATAAATTCTAATTCAGGTTACAAACTTTGTGCTGCTGCTCCTTCAGTCAAAGCTCTCCTGTAAAAAAAGCCCACTGCGCAAAGTGCCCGTGACACAGAGCACCCACTGACCCCCCCTCTGCCACCTCACAGGGCCAGGGGTCAGTGGCTGGTGGCAGAGCCCATAGAGCAAGCTATCTGCCAGTCCTTTAGCATCTTTCTCCATCAGCAGCTGTACCTACACACACATACTTCAACTGCTAGCACAAGCAGCTTCAGACCAATCACTGAGATGTCTCACCGGTGTAATAAAATTACATGCTGTGCTTTGGTTTGCTGGAACGAAGGTGAAGATCACACTGCATTCCATCTATTCTGCTTTGCCCAGCTGCTTTGTCAACCAGCACGGTATCAAAGTGCAGGAGGACTCTCTCATTTCTAGAAGTCAAACAAACAGGAGGGAAACAACTACTAGAATTTCATCACAATAGCTAAAGGATTTTGAAGACTTTGCTTGCTTCCCCTGTTCAGGATTTAGTTTATTAAGCCTTGATCAATACCTTAAATCACATTCGATACTCCCTTGCATCTATTAAATGCAAATAAGGACTTTCATTAAACAAAAAAAGTAGGATTTATTTCCCAGCCACAGAACATCCTAGATGTTCTCCAACTGCAACAGGGCAAACTTCTGGCTTTTCTTTGGTTTGTTTCTGGGGTTGTTTTGTGTTGGTGGTGGTTTTTGGTTTTGGTTTTTTTTTTTTTTTTTTAAAGTTGAAAACCCATAATGTTTCCAACCACTTTAAAACATTTAATTCACTACTATAAAGCTTTGGCTGCCTATGTGCCTGTCCCTTTCTCAACATTTAACCGGACAGCACACAAATTGACAGGACAAACTCTTAATTCTTTAATTCACACAATTAGCTTTACTTGTGTCAATAGCTCCATTAGAATCAATGGAAGCATTTCTTTGAGGAAAGATTTTGAGGCTAGTTCGTGGGTTTTCTTGTTTAATTTTCTTTCAGGCAGCTAAGAGTAGAACAACAGAAAATATCCACTTCAAAATAGCTCCATAGAATTTCAGTGGTATGAAGTTGATCCATTGTTTAACATTACATTTTCCTAATGCTTTCCTTTATTATCCTTTGAATAATTAAAACTCTTGAAAGCCTGTTCCATTAAACAACTAACTTTCATATCATTAGTTGCTTGAGTAGCTGAAAGGGCAAACATAATACGAGCAATTGGTAGTGATGAAAAAAAAGCTTATTTCTTTATGTTAAATGACACCCACAAACCCTGTCAACAGAGATCTTTACAGCCTTCTTTACTGAAAGGTAGCTTCTGTAGAATGCGCATACAGTATTAATAGTAGATTTGAGTTCAGCAGCAAAATGCCACTGCTATTAATCATAATCTGATACTAAATTAAGGGATATTAAACTCTGAAAAATTTAAGATCTTTACGTTAACCACATTTGCTCCATTTCTTCCCACATACTCAAGTTATAGGATACTTTCAATTTAGCAGAAGGGCAGGTAATATTTTTCCTCAGATTGAATCAATATTAAGGCAGGTATCAGTTATCATTTTAAGAAGAGAAAGCTTTGGCCCAAATACGCAAAGGCAAAACAGGAATTGACTCCTACCAATGAACAGGATCAAATAGGAATTGTATTATTCCTTCTTTCTCCCCTAGAAACTCCTAGAGTCTATGTATCATCATTAGTGGAAGGTGGTGAGGGGAATGGGGGTAGGGAGGAGGGAGAAAAGGAAGTATACCAAAATATCATCCCACGCTTTCTTTAATCATATAAAAAAAGTCATCACATAAGCATTTTTCATTCAAAAACTGTCTCATTTTCAACAGCCTAGGGCTAAAGGGAGACAGTGACAGGAGGAAGTTAACAGAGCAATCTATGGAAAAGAACATGTCATGCAAAGCACTATTTCAAAGGAAATAAAGGACAGAGGAAGCGTATTCTGTGCTTGCTCCACTGCTAAATATAGGCTAGAAGATAGACATTTAAATGTATTTAGTACTATTTATATGCACATATATGCCAATTACTTCTGCAAATTTGTTTCCAAATCAAGAAGCTGTGTAGGACCATACTTCCACTTAAAATGTGAGGTTAAAGAAGTTTCTAGTTTTAATTTTCCTTCCTCTAATGTTTTATTTAAACAGTCCAAGTTACTGGATCTTTTTCTACATGTTAGTTATAAACATTCTTTAACATAATTTCTTTTATGGCTTTATGAACTGTTGCAGCATCTTTGAATATTTAACCAGTAGCAAAGATTTGATTTCTGAGAACAGAGCTACATGACATCTCTAATGTAACAGTAGCAGTAATATGTTAATCATGTCATCCTTCCAAGTTCATTGTGTCCAAATATAGCCTAGAAAGAACCTAAACAGAGGACCTAGTGTTCAAAAGCAATATTTTTGAGTAAAATATTCTATATGTAATATAAATTTCACTATTAAAACTGAGAGATCAATCTCCTCCTGCTGGCAGAGAAGAGACTATTACAAAAATGCTGAAGATCCACAGCAATAAGCTTATTGAAAGCTTTGCTGTGTTACTACCTCAGAGCTAACCACCCTGTGTCATCTTTCATATCAAAAGTGACATGGCTGAAATAAAATTCTGGCACTTGAGAACTACATCAATCTACAAACTATGAGTCTATACAGATAGCATAATCTGCAGTCACATAACCAGTGTCCAATTTTAGCCCCCTATTTTAGATCTGACTGCGAAGAGCAATGTTTCAGGCAGTACAATTGCTTATCATAAAAAAGAAAAGTTAGAGAAGATGCCTGTTAGTGATGAATACTTCACAGTATAATGGGCATTGGTTAAGCACAAGCATAAACAAATCTGACAGTCTAAATCATAGAATCATAGAATGTTTAGGTTGGAAGGGACCTTAAAGATCATTGAGTTCCAACCCCCTTCCATGGGCAGGGACACCTCCCACCAGACCAGGTTGCTCAAAGCCCCATCCAGCCTGGCCTTGAACGCTTCCAGGGATGGGGCATCCACAACTTCTCTGGGCAACCTGTTCCAGTGTCTCACAACCCTCACAGTAAAGAGAACCCTTCTCTTCTCCAGGCTGAACAACTCCAACTCTCTCAGCCTGTCTTCGTAGGAGAGGTGCTCCAGCCCTGTGATCATCTCCATGGCCCTCCTCTGGACTTGCTCCAGCAGGTCCATGTCCTTCTTATGTTGGGAAGCCCAGAGCTGGATGCAATACAGTCTGCTATGTATTAAGTTATAAAGGTTTTCTTTATAAATTAAATTAGAATAATACTTATACAAGTGCAGTTATAAGACACATTATATTGCTCATGTTACCTGGTAGAACCTAATGAACATTTAAAGTTTATGGAAGAAAACCAACAAGTCTGGCTTTTGGAGTAATGCAACTTTTGGGGATTGTATTTTTCAGGCTGTGAAAGGGAAAGAATGATTCTTTTGTGACAGCTTCAACACCATCCATTCCAGCCACGGCAAAAATACCTAAACTTCTATTTGCACGGGCATGCAAGCATTGGCACCTTGTTTACTACACTGGATGAGAAACAAACCTCTCGTGACCTAATACTGTTCCCTCTTGCACATGAGCCTGAAACTACAGAAAGTTATCTCAACCACAGAAATAGTTCCCCTCCACCTCCCAACATGTACTACTACAGAAAGCTTCCTAAACAGCTGAGGCCCAAAAATTCAAGCTGTGATCCCTCTGGGGAGATCCAGCTTCAGAACTCTCTGGTCCAAATTGGACACCAACTCATTAGTGGTCATCCTTCTTGGGTTTTGACCTCAAGTGCTGGCTGCTCTCGGAAAGCTCTCTGATAACATTTCACTGACACTAATAACTAAATTGAATAGACTACAATATACACTGTGAAATAACAGTAAAGCAAATGTATGTCCATAGTTAATTGTACAGGAGGAAAACTAAGGCTCGCTCCATTTTAGGTTTTAGACTACTATACTGGATATTATAGCAAAGCTACTGGCATTAAAGGCTAAGAACAAGCTGATAATATCTAAAGCCTATAATGGCTTTCACAGTGCTCAAAACAGTTAAGTGCTAGCACTGTTGAGTAATCCTATAGCAAAAAGCTTCCTCACACTGTTTACTTCCTTTTTTGACCCTATAAATTAGTTGTGGTTCCACTTTTCCAACACCAGTCTGTTCTTACCTCATGGCATATTGAAAAAAACATGTATCTCTAACTGTTTCATGAATGTATCTTTTAACTATGACTGGGGTACTAGATGATTTGAAAGCAAATTGAAACAGTAAGTATACACTTCAGAAGACCATATTATGACACAGACAACATCCCATGCACACGCTTATGCCATCATCACCAGAGACCCCCTTCCAGCTGCACAGCAGAGGCTGGAACTGAACAGCATGTGTTAGCTGCAGGCAAAGGAAGAGCTGCTCGGCACAGTCTGCCTGAGCTGCACCCCAGATTATGCCGGTTTGAAAAATCAGAAAGCTGCTGCCTTCTCTGGTGGCATCTGAGTTTTAAGATTATATTTTGCTGCTAAGCTCCCCTTGATAGGCCAGGGCAGCTACAGAATACAGAGTGCCTTGAAGGCAGAATTCTCTCTCAAAAACATAAGATGCTTTATATCCTTTACTGTTTTTGCCAATGCACAATATGGCAACTTCAAGTGTATTACCCACTGGAATATTACACCACTGAGCAGCACAAGATAGCATCCCCTCGCAGTGCCACTAAAATAAATTTGCTGAAGAAGGAAACGGGCAGTAGGAGATGAAATGCATGCTCCAGTTTCCAAGGAAAGCATGTTAATGTCTAATACATGGTGGGGGGAGGAACAGTAACAAAAATAAGAAAAAAAAAATGTATCCACTATAAAAACGTTGCTTAAGTGCTGCCAGGGGAAGATCAGCAGGAACTATAGTGATCTGCTGAGTAAATGCCGGTCATGCAAGCTAAAACTGCCCAAGAGCAGCTTTCAGTGACATATCCAATTTCAGCGTTTACAATGCATGAACTATTAAACTCAACCAATATGACTCTTTATGGCAGCCTTTTTCAGAGCTATATGCTGACTAACACTTTAATACAGAAAAGTATTTTGTTTGCTTTTCAGAACATATTTCTCCAGGAAAAGTGCTAGCTTGTAGTACAGACTGATAGTGAACCTGATGACATCAAGAAAATATCCCAAAACAAACTCTGTTTATATGAAGATTCCTATTCACCAGCTATCTGCACACCAACACGACTCCTCTTTTGTAGTGTCTTCTCTGAGAAACAGGGACACAGCGGGTATAATTTATAAACTAGCAAATTAAGTTTGGCAGGCATTCTTGTCTCAACCAAATGAATAGTGTAACTAATAAGAGGCCAAGATTAAGATCAAATATTTATCTAAATAAATATTTACTTCTAGTTTTTATGTATGTTGCAAATGATACAATGCTATAGTTATTTAAATATACACCTTGTAGTGGTACAGGTTTGTCACAGGATTAACGCCAGCCAAAAGCTCTGCTCAAATAAATGAGATCTTGACTATATCCGCCTGGCTCCAAGTGACTAGATTAACCCATTATGAGCTGGAAAAACAAAGGAGGAATAGACAATTTTGTCAGTAACTGCTGCTAACTTCCCATCTCCGTAATACATTTGGGATGGGAATCCAGAAAGGAATAGATATCCTGGAACAACTACTAACTGGCCTTACATACAGAGGTAGAGGGATAAGCCTGGGACTCTGATCATGAAGGCCACTGGCAACTTACACCAGCAATGTAATCTAGAAAGCCAGAAGTAGTTAAAACAATAGTTCCTCCTGGGGTAACACCACAAAATGACTTCTGACACCCTGTAGAGACCAGGGGCCTAGGTGGAACTGCTACACACTGGGGCACAGCCATCAGCCATGGCTCCAATACATCAAGCTGTCAGAGCAAGTGTCCTGTACCCCTTGGTCTGTAGTGTAAGCCTGAACTGGACTGGAGACAAATCATTATCCATCCACCATCCCTGTCCCACTCAGTAAATATTTTTCAGGTCTTACAATCAACAAATGGTGCGGTTCTGCTCTCCCAGCCTCCCAACCCAATCCCCCTCAACAAGTGCTCTTCCAAATTCTAAGTTATGTTACTTTTAAGCATCATTTTATCTTTAACTTCTCCCTAGCAACCTAGATTTAAATGGTGGGTAGAAAAGAAATGGGAAATGGGGGCTAAGAGCAGCAAAAAAAAAATAAAAATCTGTTACTTCAGGTTAGGTTTTTTGGCCCTTTCTACACCATCTGATATATTAGCAAGAATTGCAAGATGGTATTACAAACTCTGGATTCTAAATTGCACATTGTCACATGTGTGGAACCAGGTTACAGATCCACCATCATTTACTGCACTTGCATCAATAATAGAAGGTTAAATTTTTGTGGAATTTAACAGCAGAAGTATAACAGATTTCAGCAAGGTCCAGATTTCACTCTTAGAGGACATACACTGCATTAATGTAAACAAAAATGTATAGAAAAGTAATTAGCAGTCCTAGATTTGCTGGTTTTGGTTTGGTTTGTAAGCAGCATTGGTACTATCATTATTGGTTAAGACTTCAAGTGTGGTTTCATCAGAGGGACAAATTGGTTTCCGAGTGACAGATGCTGTCACTCCACTTTTTTTGATTGGAATTTTTTTCAACCTTACCTAGATCACCAAGCAATTATACAGGCATTAGCAACACCTCAGGAATGCAGGTGTGGGAAAGCATGTTGGTGGGCACGACTTCATGGGAGAGAGTCCCTTCCAGACTTTAACGTGGTTCCTAATATTCTATTTATCCAAAATTCTATTTCCATGTTGGACATACATATGTAAGTCCAAATATGGACTGGAAAGGTGCATATCATTGGATCTGCTCAGCTGTTGTGCAGAGTACTCCAAAATCCCCATAAAAGTCACAGAGTTATCCAAGTCTCATACGTACAGCACACTACTGAAACTGGCCCTTTATTTGGCACTCTCTACAAAGAAATGCTTAGCAAAACTGAATTTTTTTTTAATGGACTGTTCAGTGACTCGTGTCAGGATAAATTAGGTTTTAATTTTAAGAAGGAGCAGAACTAAGTGCCAGGAGATAAGGATCAGGAACAGCCACCAGGATCAGTACAAAACAGCCTCTCTCCACCGCACTACCCTTCAGGCTAACGGAGTCCCGTGCACCTCCTGCTAATCTTTGCTTCAGGAGATTTAGCAATTCTCCTACAGAATTACTTATTGTGAGACCAAATATCTTCCCCAAGCATCTAGCTATGTATTATTTTGTACTTGTCAATACTGAAAAAAACCCTCCTCTTCTGTTATCTACTGACCTAAATAAAACATCACCAACCAGGGAACACCCCAGGTTCTTTCAACATAGATTTGGTACGTTCCCATGCTTTGTTCCCCTTCCCCAGTGGAGACAGCAACACATTTGTTCTCACTTCACAGTATGTGTCCTGTTGAACAAAGAGTTGTTGAACAATATTACATTACCAAAACACCTGCTATGACATTAAGACTGACAGAAGTCCAACAGCTAGACTCCATCATTAGATAATCTAGCAGATTGATTTATCTTTCTACTTCTACTTATCTTACTATGGCAACCCTTAACTTAAATATTTTAGAAATTATTTTTCTGCCTATTCATAGTGTATAAAAATTCAGATTTTACATAATTATGTGTTTACTCTCATTGTCCCTTAGCGTAATAGAAAAATTCACTTGAGTATTTATTTGATTATTTAGGATGAGGAGACCACAGTTACTTTTCAAATCTCAGATTCCTACAGCAAGATAAGTTCAGATAAATAATTTCTATTAAATACAAATAGCAACTGTCCACCTTCCCCACGGGATGGGGACAGATTAGAATTGAAGATTCAACCCATGGCCAAAAAGACAGCAAGAAAAAAGCAGCAACAGCTTGCAAAGACTCCTTGTGCACATGTAAAGACCAGTTCCTTCAGATTGGTCAATCTCCAGCCAAGCACTCCAGCACTTTAATAGCAGCAGGAAGCCCTCCAAAGCTGAGAGGGGCAGAATTGGGTGCTTCGATGCAAGCAAATGTTACCAAAGCTTCAGAGGAATCTGAGCCCAGTCTCATTAAAAAAAAAAAAGCTTACACGACAGACTGTTGGATTCCTTCCATCACTCTGGAAACGTTGCATGTTCCCTCCAACTCTACAAGTGCAGAAAAGACTAAAAAGGACATCAAACAGTAGCCGGTCTATCTTCCCCTGTTTCAAAATATCATTAGCAACAGCTAGATGAAGTGAGTAAAAGACAAGAATAATAATCCATCAAACAAACAGCCCAATGCTGTAAACACTGAGCAATACCAGCCCTTACTTGAAATGGTATTTCAGCACATGCTGAGCCCAGTGGAGTAACACCATTGATATGTGCCTACCATATTTAAACTGGCCCATTTCAGAACCACGCACGGCAATCATATCGCCACCTGCAATTACACGGTTCTTTCTTTAAGGAAGAAATATAGGAGATGGCTAAAACGGAAAGTCTGGAGAAACAGACACTCATGCAAGTAAGCACCCAAAAAAATATCATTCATTTTGATGATTTATTTGTACGGTACACAAAAAGACTGACATTACTGAAATATTTTTTCCCCATTCTCTGGAAACCACTATTAGAAAGCAGTGTCTAGAACACAGCAAGACACATTAGCAACATGCAAAAACTCTTCCATCCCAGTCTGTTAGGAGTGCAAGCTGTGCCCAATTTAAAAAATAAGCAGTTTGACTAGCTCTATATAATCCTTTCCAAATGCGTGGCACGCTAAGATCTTCACTCTTTACAACTTCCAGAAAGCGTTACCAGTCAGCAAGCCTTGTCAAGCCTGCTGACACAGAGTAAAGTGACATCAGTTTGTATACAGCAATTTTAAATCTCTTAAAGAGACTTGTATGACTAACTAGAACGTTCTAGCACTTTTGGCATTTGCCTACATAGACTGAAATATTCATGCAGATGGTCTTCACAAAGAACAAGCACACTGAAGCATCTCGGAGATACTTGGACATCGATGCATTGATCGGGCAACATATGAAGTTAACTAATGCCAAAGTGTTAAAATAATGCCACTTCATCTAATGGCACAGATGGAGATTCGTACTACCACTGCTTTAGGTGGGTGTGCAGTCACCCTAAAGCAAGAACAAACAAATTATTCAGATCCTAGAATGTCTCTCTCTCAGCATGGTGACAACCGACACTCCCCATTTTCTTCACGGGTACAGGATAATCACATTTTGTACAGAATTATTGTATTAATTATTAAATTTAGAGCAAGAAGTTGGAAACAGCACCCACAAATGGAGAGCACAGAATTCACGCCACATTTTTATCATTAAATCCATGCACACAAATAGCTGAATGTACTAAAAACAAAAGAATGTGGGTGCGGTAAAATACTCACTTTTTTCAAAGTAAGTTCAATATTAAAAATTGCTGTTTCATTACGCTACCATTTTCTCTACAGTTTGATTGCATGGGCTTGAAAAAACCCGAGGCCTGTGCTTCTTATTGCACTTACCATTGGACTTCAACCTAAAGTCAAACTTTCGACATGTGTTAGTAATTTCCCCTATGGGCTGCGCATTGGCCTGTCCTCTGATCTGTACAATGAAGCAATGGGATACCTCCCTCCTCTGTCCTACTGAAAAATACTGTTTCTGACCATACTGCTTACAAAATATGAGAAAGCATATTCAGTGCAACCACATTTATAGCCTGCTGCGTAAGGTCAGAAGATACTAAATGCAGAAAGAGAGGAAGAGTTTTTTCCCTGCTTTGTAACAGTAATAACACATAGGGCTTTAGGAATGCCATTCCCAGGGAAGCCACCTATGCTTTCTTAATTTATTTCAAATATACATTATCATTAAGGACAACTACAAGTTATGCCTACCAAATGAAAAAAAAAAAATTACTGTATATGAAAGGTAAACTTTGTATTTTACTTATAGCAAACGAGAACTACCCTGAAATTTTGTTAAAAGCATTGCCAAATTGACTCGTTTGTAAGGGCTAGAACAAGCATAAAGAAATGACTTTTTAATGAAAATTGAATATCAGCTATACAAGTCTCTGGAGAAGCTCTAAAGAATCATGATTTTGAAAACTCAGTTCAGCACTAAATTAAATTAAAAAGCCAACCTATGAACAGAAAAAAAAATCTTCCTGTCTTTCCCTCACACAAACACGTATTTCTCAAAACACTTCTAAGAGGCATATCCTTCCTTTAAAATATTTGCCCATGTCTTTAAACATCAGTAGTAAAATAGAATTGTATTGCTTCTCAGGGCTTCTCTGCTATGTATTTAGCACATTTTGACAGAAGTTCTTTCGCATATACTCACTTGTCTTCAATTTTAAAAGTATACATGCATTTTGTGTAATATTTCCCCTAAAACATGCTCAGCCAGCCTGGAACCACCCCTGCTACCGCTGATTCAGCAACATGGCTATTCATGCCAAAGGCTAAAACAATTAGATATGAACTTGATGAAACAGCAGCACTTTCCATTTACTAAATGATGTTGAAGTGTTTTGTATCTTCATGTGTTTGTAACTGCAGGTGCCCTAATGTTCGCCTTTGCCACTCTGACTTGTAACCATGAATACAAGGAACAGATTATAACCTTGATAGTCTGATTATCTCTGTTGTCACATTTCTCTGTGGTACTGTATAATTGTTCCACCAACCAGCACCTGTGATGTCCTAATGCCAACAACAGGATGCATTTCTGCTAAACTGTATAAATATTCGTTGTGCCACAGAGAGGAAAGAGAGGTCCCAAAGGTCAGAATATAAGGAAGATAAATTATCAGGCAATAGGCAAATGAAGGAACATCATGCACGCAGACTATGTACAATGTACATTATTTTCACTGACATGGGTTAGTTTATTTTCATCAATACAACTAGAAATTCTTTCTAACTTTGAGTACAGATAGGAAAATGATTCAAATTTCTATTCATACAACACTCAGTGATCAGGAAAAAAAAAAAACCACCAGGCTTGCAAAAATTACAACAGAGCAGAAAAGAGAATCATCTCCTGATGGCAGCAGAAGACAAAACTGGAGATGCTGTGTTTAGAGGTAGGGAGAGTCTTTGCAAGGTCAGTTAGTTTCCATCTCAAACACGTGGTGGGGTTTTCAGTCTCTTGAAAGCCCAGGTGAAGGAGTTGGATCTGCTCATCTCTCGAGCATTAAGCATGAGAAGGTAGGTCTCTGTTCAGATCCAGGATTTTGATTTTTACTTGCTAATCTTCTCCTTTTGGCACATACAAAGTACTTTACTCCCACAAAGCCATTTGCAAAGCAAGGTTGCTGAGCAGACTAACACATGGAGCAAATGTAAGGTATGTACTCAGGTACATACCATGGATCTTTCGGCTTTATCTTTGGAGGTGATTTACTCATCATCCACTTCTGCTGTGGAAGCAGTAAACTTTATTTTCTAGTGACATAGTGGAGGTTTGGGTTTGCTTTCTTGGTGCATGAAATGCAGACTTGAAAAGGAAACTATGAATACTGCCAAGGAACATTTCAGCACCAAGTAGCATCCAAGAAAATAGAGTTTTGGGAAATCAGTGAATTTAACATTGTTCCTTTTCTTGTCTGCAGATCTTGTAATGAGGGGAGATGCAGGAAACAAACTGAGAAACAAATTATTTATAACTAAATTAAATATGAAGACATAAATGAAGAGGCATATAAAGACATTCAGAATTATATTTTAACCACTGCATCAACCATTTAACTGTTTAGGAAATGCTGTGTCTACAGAAGAAAATGAAAAGCTACAGAAGGCATACCTGGGGAGCATTCTTGTGGGACAAACCAGGATATTATCCTAGAGCTTCTTCCGAGAAGTAACTGTTAACTGCACTTTAATTAGAAGACTAAGAGATATTTGGGAAATGATCAAAGGCAACAGAATGGTGTTCATTTTGCCAGAATAAGAAAAATGGAAGTGTGGTTGCTGGAGTAAGCTGGCAGGTGTTTGGTGTCTCTATCTGCTGACATCACACAAACCTTCACAGATGACAGAAGAATTTGGAGACACTGACTACAATTTTATTTCAAATGGGAGAAGTTTCTTTGAGAAGACTCTTCCCCCATGAGATCAGGAAAGAGATGAAAGCAAGCAGTTGAGCACTGGGTATAAAGGTAAAGTAAGAGTACAGCCATTAAATTTTGTTTAAGTTTAAATTCAGTACAAAAATAAGTTTTTTGTTTTTCAAAAGTGAGGATTTTGGCATCACTTAGGCCACATGATGCTTATTAAAGATAGATAACAAAAGTAAAACTGAGTCTTACAAAGCAAGAGCAGCAACATTTCTAGCATTAGCAAGTGCTAAGCAGGCACTCCAGTTCAATAGACATAGCAGGAGACCCTCATGTACTTAAATCCTATGTGTATTTGTATACACTCAGGAACACAGCAAGGAATATCTTACAAGATTCTGGCTTTTATATAAACTTCATTTTGGTTCAAGAGTAGAAGATACGCTTAACTCTACTCAAGTCTTCAAAGTCCAAGCCTTTAGGCATGGCCAGGTTATGCCTAGCATGTTGATGCTAAGAGTGAAACCCTCTTTTACACAGTATTCAAAAGCCTTCAATTAAAAATGAGTAGGGTAAGGAGATGATTGCACTATTCATCTATAGCAGGAGAGCCATTAGCCATGAGATAGGGGTGCTAAGGCCCAGATTCAAAGGCAACAAACCAAACTGTAATGCTGACCTAAGAGTTTGCTCAACCTCATCCCCTAGCGTGCCACATCACTGCTGCTGGTTACTGCCCCATTGCACGATCAGAACATCAACCAATATGCCTCACTACCCAGCTCATCACAAAGCCACAGTGACTAGTAGCCTGAACTAGGAGGCTGGACCAGAATTCACAGCAACTGAGGCACATGAATACATTTAATTCGGGGTAGACACCTGGGACTGAAGGCATATTACACCAGAACAGCTAGGCCATGCAGTCTTTGCTGGGCACAGCTCTTGGGCTGTAGGCCCACCCTGAGATGCTGTTCCCGTGAGAGCTCCCTATTCAAGGGCAGACCCTTAATGCATAAGCTATATGCTAGCTTAAACATTTCATAGTCTTTTTGATGAAGCTGAGCCATACTGCAGAAAGAAACCACATTGCAGGAGACTCACGTAACAGCAGAAGAAAAGCTAACCAATAGGAAGCTGCATTTTCTAAGTCACTGGAGGCTCAAGCCTCTTCCAAGGCCTGGTTTTGGATTTGTCCCAATAATCCTTTGACAAGAATATGCATGTGAAACGAGAGGAAGTTTTTCAAACAGCAAAAAAATGCAAAGCATAAGTTTGCATATGAAAGATGACCTGATATTAAGGAAAAAGACAATAATTAATCTTTCCTCTATCTTGTAATGAATTAAAAAAGTAGGGGCTTTAGCATCAGGTCAGCAGTATGTTATTTACATAGCCAAGCCCATAAGAAAGAGGAGGATCCAACACCAGTGGGCAATCAGGACAAGTGAAAACAAATCCAAGTTCTCCTCTGAAGTTTTCCCAGATTTCTTACAGATGTCTGACATGCTATGAAGAGCAACAGAAATCAAGATGTTCAAAAGAGGAAGAAGTTTCCAAATCTCAGGAATAAATAAATAAATAAATCTTTCAGCAGTATTCTCGCATGTTAAGCTCAGACAACCGGTTGTACTGATGCCAAAGGAGGAAGAGAGAAATTTTAAAAAGAAATCCCACATTTCATAGCTCTTCCTACAAAACAATCTCTGCCCAAAGGCAGTGACCAACTGAGGCATCAGTTCAAGGAGACAATCTTTCACATACGCGAATCACCACTGTAATACAAGTTCATCTGAGCTTGGTTACTCTTCAGTCTCTTGGAAGAACAAACCAGCACATCAGATGCCTCACTCTGGACCTTTTTGACAGACAGAAAATGGTCTTATGCAACTGTAACACTAAAATGCTATTAAAGCATTCAAGACAGTCTTACACGAAGCGTGCAAACACAGGAATTTATAACACTGATTTAATTTTAAAAAAATCAAACAAACAGCACTGTAAAAAGTCCTAACCTCTGCTGAAATAAGGCAACTTTCTCATGTAGAACCACCTAGATCAACTACCCACACCAAGGAATTGCACTTTGACACAGTTGTATTGGCTAGAGATTAAGAGAGAGATCCTTGGGATTGATTGCTTTCTGTTCTCTAAGAAACTGAAGCAAACAAGTAAAATATACTACCTCTGAAGTATTACCATTTTTCAGAAACAACACATTCCTACACTTCTGGAGCTTACATACATTCTAATGCCCCCACTGCTTCTGCACTTCAATATTTTCCTTACAGCCACTAATTAGCACACCAAAGTATAGCAAAATTGACAGGTAAATTATCCTTTAAGAGCATTAAAAACATTTTCCAGATAAACAATTATATTAAAATATGTTAAAGCAATGATTTTTCTGTACTAGGTCATGAAAAATATTTCTAAAAATCTACATTGCAAATTTGCATTCCACCTTAAGTTATCATTTGTAATTTCTTTCACATAATGTACCTTTTAGAGTAACAGCTTCCTTGCCTCCCTCCTCATACACTGCCCTTTCAAAACCAACAGGACCAAAAATGCCAGCCACTGCCCGTACCTGACAGGAACGACTGAATCTCTATCACCACCTCTTTGGTGATTATTCATTCCTCCCTCCTCCTCATCTGGCACCAAAGGCAAATCTGCACTTGTGTGCTAAGATCCCTCTTTACAGAGTCAAGCTTTAACCCATATAAACACTCACTGGGATTTGTGCTAAAAGTGTACACATAGAGCCTGTATCTACCTTATTTTGCCTTGAATCCAAGATAAAAATAATAAAAGCATATTTTTATTTTGTTAGGCTTCCCAAATCAACAATTATCACATTTCTACAAGAAGGTAGTGAAGTGGACCTGTTTTTCTCTTAAACCTATAAAACACAATAAAAGCCTGCACAGAGCTGGTTTTCACTACTAAACTATTTTAAGCACAGCATTTTTAAAAGCTAGTTTGGTTATTTCTACATGACATTACACCTCAAAAAAATCAAATACAGCCCAGCTTTGCCAGGAACTAAACCAAGCATACTGGTTAGAAGAATTACTGAATAAAGTTATTGTTAAATTGAGGGAGCAAATTCAGCTGTGCCATATAAAACTACATCATCTGATAAGAAATAGAGTAACTCCCACACATCATAGGCCCTTAAGTTACCTCAACACAGGAGAGACTAAAATCTTCATTTGTCTAAAACCTGAAGGGACATGACTAAGACATAGCCTCAAAGTCACTCTGTTACCCATTATCACTGGAATTGCTACATCAAGACAGACGTAAAATTCTAGCAAACACACATTTGCCTACTGAGGCACACTCATGCACCCTTTTGGACAACAGGACATGTCGCAAAGCCTTGCCAAGCACCTCTCGAGGGAATTCTATTAACGGCACATCTGTTCAAGATTATGTCTTCCCAGTGGTATCGTGTGCTGCCTGTGATCTGTCCACAAAAGAACACACAAACAAGTCAGTAGAAACCCTGCAACATAGTAAGAGGTCTTTTTGGTTTTGCTACACCAAGTGGAAAGCTGTTTTAATTAAGATGATTTGTAAAAATAGCATAATTAATTATAGGACCATTAAACCGAATAGTAATTTATTGATAGTAAGAGACTGCTACATGCACACACACCTAGCTATGAGCCAATCCATACACAAAGGAGAAAATGCCAAATTTAAGTCTCAAACTCTCCTCTGGAAACTTCTAAATACTGTTCTGTGGAATAAAGAAAGACTTGCTAGTCAAATCCCTCATCTACAAACAGAACAGTCTCACACTGAGAAGCGCTGTAGCACGTGTCCAATAACACTCCAGGAGAACCCTCAAACCATTTTCACCTCCCCTGTCCCAGATGAATGCAAACTTCATTTGGAGCACAACAGCTCCAGTGAATGAGCCTCAGAGTACTCACTGGCAAAATTCTCCTGGGAGATGGTGGTTTTACTAGCCTCAGGTGAAGAGAACTGAGCCCAGAGCTCCACTGTATGCTTTAACAAATCAGTTACTGAGTAAGAAGGAACTGCTGCAGCTATGACTACAGGCTGCTTGCTACAGCTACATGTTGCAATACGCAAAAAAAAAAATATTTAAAAATTCAATTATTTCCCTGAAAGATTTTACTTGCATGGAAGAAGTATTTCCCTATAGCTTAACTTACTGCCTTGCAATCTAGAGGACTGAGCTCCATTGCAGCCCACTGGCTGGGTTAAAAAGCCTTCCCCAGGCTTCTCCATCAGCACTATGGGATATTCAGGTGCCCTGCTCAGAGGCACTGACTGGATCTCAGTTATCTAAACACAGTCTTTGCAATACACCTTTGTCACAACATCTGTGTCCCCTCTCTAGATCTGACTCTTGACATTTACACGGAATCCTATCTTCTTTGTGAAAGAATTTAGTACACACAAGGATTAATTGTTTCTTCTGTTCTCAAATTCCTTTCTCTGATCTAGTACACACGGCTGCTTTGCTGCTCTTGTGTGAATAACTCAAAGAGTAACTAAAAACCCTCTGAAGTCTAGCTCATAAATACACTGGACAACTGACCAAAACCTATTCCCATCTCCCCTCTTTCATAGGCTGTTCCAGGCAACTGCACTCACAAATTATACACATTATTCCTCTATATACTGCTCCTGACATGATGGCAGCATTCTGCAGTTTGGGCTGCAACAATTCATGGTACATGGCGTGCCTCTCAGTGAGGTGAAAGACATATCACAAGCTAGCTCTTTGGCTGCAACATGCTGTAGCCTGGGTCTCTTACTAGAAAAGAAAACAAACAAACCCAAAAAACAACCCAAAGCGTGACATGACTTTCATTCCCGAGAGACGTGCCATATATCACAAAACACTGCAGTCCTGTCCTGTACAGAACCATTTTCCATTGTTAGGTTCTCGAAACAGTTGTCGGTCTTTAAAATCTTGTTTTATTTCATTAAATATTATTAAAATCCCAACTGAAAATATAGAGTAATGAGTGCAGGCACTTACCTTGGTATAGTGGTGATTGAAGAATAAAGTATGTAAGATTTGCCATGCAGATCTACACACAAAAGCGTTTCCAGCATAACTAAACACCTAATATTGAATTGTATGTAGGTTTACATACCTACATAGGTATGTAAATGAATGTCTCATTCTCAGAGACAGAAGCATAGTCTCAGATGGATAAGATCAGGGCTCTGCAACATGCTTAGCAAGGCTGAAGATGATATTGCCAGAAACAATCTACCTTTCTGCAAGTATTTATTCTGCCTATCCATCCCTTCCATCAGCAGAAGACCTAAGTTCAGTCTAAGGGTTAGAAAACACCATACAACAACAAAGTAACCCACATTTGAAAACACCCATTTCATAAATGACCTGATGGCCTGTTCCTTTCTATCTACTGTCTTAGAGCATACAAAAAATATCCAGAGTATTATTAGCACACAAGAAATTCCCTGACTTGAAGGGGTTTGAATTATGCTGTTGTAGAACTACGAAGGTAATTTGAAATAAATGCTTCAAAAATTCTGTCTGTGAAGGAGGAGTGTTCTTTTACACCACCCAAACAAGCTTTCTGCAATACCAGAGAGCCCATACAATTACTGCTCCAGCTTCTAACATTCTGTATTTTTGGTATATTAGAGATCAAACATGAACCACTTCCACAGTGCAAAGAATGAATTACTTGCATTTGTTTCTTAGATGTTTTACTCACATCAGTATTTGGAGAGCCACAAAATAAAGCTAGTTTCAAAGCTATTTGTTAGCAATACAATCCGAGTTTGCCTTTTCCACCTGCACACAAGGTGTGTGTGTGTAGAAATCATGATATCAGGTCCCAAAACCGAATTGTATCCAGTGTTCATTCATGCTTAACATAGTTTAGGATGACAGAAGAGTCAAGTCTTTCATGACCCGTAAGATCACTGCCTCAGCTTATTTGTTTTTCTGAAAAATTCCTTTTGTTATGGATAATATGTTGCAAGATTGTAACAACTTATACGAAAACAACACACAGCCTCGCAGCTACTGATCCAGTCGGGAGAGCTTTGCTATATCCCACCAAGTGAACTTTTCAAGAACAACATAGTACCGGCCATGAGCTGCCACAGTACCAAAAATGAAGGTTTAAATTCATAACTTGAGGCCCTTCACCTGTATCTGCCCTGATACCTGCCTTCTTGTGGCTATTAAGCCACAACAAATATGCTCACGATGACAAAACAAGTCCTACAGGGGACAAACTTTTTCGGGAAAGCAAGGAAAAAAAAAAGGAGCTGTTATCTGTTATCTCAAAACTTTATTTTCATCAAGTATTCATATTTATTAATTGATAGATTATTTCTAAAGCTATAAACTTTTTGTATCATCTATGTGCACAATTCCTTATTTGTGTCTAGCATTGCACTCAACTCCAACTCCAGTATCAGGCCACCCACATTCATGACTTTGCAGGACAAGATCTTTTATGCAATTACTTGTCTGAGCAATTCCCCTGAATTTACTCAGGAAATTAGTCTTCTAACATCACATGTACATGCAAATATTTGAAACTGTAAGGTTTTTTCTTTTTTCTGTAATCAACATAATTTTTTCTTTTTTAGACAGCTCTTTTTATTGAAGCCATTATATAAAAGTGGTTGGTGCAACATTTAGGGGAAGCTGAAGAGCTCTATGAAAAAATCCATATAAACCCAAACAGGCTTGCTCCAAATAATCTAGAAATTGAGTCATTTTTACAGACATACAAATAGACATCTTCATGGAAATGTAAGATAACTCCTGTATTTATTCATAAACAAAAACCCACCCACAAACATCTAATTTTTCCTCTCTGACTACATAAATGGAAGGGAGGAACAAATCATCTTCATTGTAATAGACTGAGAAAACATGTGGGCAGATACTTTCATCTCACCTACTTTTCCAGTTCTGACCACTGAATGTTTCTGATCATATCTCTAATCATGCTGCAGTGAGGGGAAAAAAACCTCACCCTAGTTGGGCTTTTCACTTGCTTAATGTGACTTTTGTTTAGGATACTGCAAGAACGTTTGATGTAGAAAATTAACTCAGAAAGCTTCAATAAATCCTAAGAGAGCTTTCAAACAGATGACAATTTTAACACCTTCATGACCCTTACGGCCATCTTACCGTGCAGCAGTTAATATTACATCAAATAAGCAACTTTTACATGCAGCAGCACACCATCACTTAAAAACCCTGAGCTTTTGAGTTCTTGCCATGCAGGAGTGCTTTGTGCCCAGTTCCAAACCTCATTCATTCAAATGCCCCTTCTCACAGGAGCTCATGCAGCCACTCAGGAGTTCACTGATTATCACCCAAGTAGTTTATTCAGGCGAATAAACACTTCATGTGCTGAAGCATTCAGCAGCCATCCCGTAACATAGCAAGATGCTTACTGACAAGCTCTGGTAAATCTTACTCCAGTAGTTTACAGTTGCCAAACCTGAATTCCCACATGCTCCCCTGTTGCCTATCTACAAGGGAACAACCGAAACGCTTCACTCCAGACTCCAGCTTCCTCGCCTGAAGCCAGCCTAATTGATAATTTAAGATAATATTCCATATTTTGTAATGAAGTACATACATTACTCCTCTTCATTATGTCCTGGAGAGCAGACTGACAAAAGGAATCAAGTGGGAACGCAAATGTTAACTGCTCCAGCAGGATTCTCCAGGGCTCGCTAGTTAGCAACCATACTCAGAAGTACTTATTGCAGCCAAAAGGGGAAAGATTATCATGACTAATGGAGGATTTTAATAGTCAAGTTTGATTTTGTTTTAATTTAAAATAAATAAAAAAAACAAACCCAAGAATACGGTTGTGCAAAACAAGTCACATCTCCAGAGACCTGAGTACAACTGGACTCCGAAAGCCAACTACAAAGTAGACACAGGAAAGGCTTTGGTAAGGACACTTCACAACCTGATAAAATAATTTCTCTTCTTTTGATGCCATTCTCAACTTAAGGGATATTTTCTCTACCTTTCCCAGATCATGGCAAACCAAAACAGGAGTGATTAAGAAAAATTATGGAAATTTATGGTATTGGTATGCTATCCTGCTTACCTGCAGAAGAAGCTGAAGTGCAAATAGTCAGTCCCTTGCTTGAATCAAGTGTTTTTATGCAGCCAAACTCTATTTCAGCTGCATACAGCTTCTCCCCAAGGACTCAAAATACTTGAGACTTGTATTTGCCGCAAGGGAATCTGCCTAGGAAACACGGCATCCAAGTCCCCCTAGGTTTTATCTACAACACAGCCAAGTCTGTGCAACCAGGTAGACTTAACCACTAGACACAGATACAGCCTAGGCATGCTAGCACATGTACCCTGTGAACTCAGGTGCAGTATCACGGTACGGTGATAGACTGTCTCTCCTCTGACCACCTTCATGTCACATTATACTTCACCTTTCCCATGGAGGTTACATGGCTTGAGTCCTCTCAGGTTCTTGACTCAGCCGAGCAAAGGAGCAGTTAGATTCAGGAAAGATAGTAAAAGATTTTATTAGTGCTGCTCCACGAACCTGGAAATAGCTTTTATAGGTGATAAGTGAGATCAGCAAGGGGGAGTGAGAAGGGGGAAAAAAAAAAAAAAAAAAATCACTACTCTCAACTCAAATTCTTCTCAGGAAATTTGACTGCCCTTCCACTAAGTTGCCACCAGTTTCCATGAACTGGAGGGAGACCTTTGAAATCCTACTGCAAATTGTTTCTGCTGGCTCATGAAATCATAGGCAAAAAACCCAGCTACACTATATAGAAAAACACCATACAGGCTATTCCTGTTGTCTTATAAGATGATCCTAGAGATGCAGAAAAAGCTAACAAGATCTTAGCAAAAGACAGTTCCAGCTCCTTCACTGACTGCCCATCCCAAAACCAGAGAGTTGACCTTTCAGTAACACTGGCTCTGGTTGTGGATGAGTAAAGTAAAACTTTAAGGAATGTATCTGACCTTGGGTTTACTCCTTGTGACTCAGATTTAATTTCTGCAAAAGCATGCTACATGCCTGTCTCGCTCAGATTACACTGCATCTGTATTCTTTCTTTCTATAAACTAAGGGAGTATTTGAAGACATGAAAAGTATGATAGTAAGTTACTGGTAATTGCTCTTGTTTAAGGATAAAAATGATGCAGCCATTGACAAAACTCAAATTGTAGGAATTACAGTCCCCCATGTGTCCCCTTTGGGTTTGTGGCTGGGTTTGGTCTTTTTGGTAAAATTTTAAAAGCTTTGTAAAGTCTGAATGGCTGGCTTTAACTTCAGAACTAAAACTGGTCTTGATTAATGCTTTTAGAATTAACCACCAAATCACTCATACCATTTCTAAATCACTTCTGCTAGCTCAAGAAGAGATGCCCACCAACTGTGATGTAGTATCATACTGTTAAATACATTGGCTGCCTTTCCCATTTGACACCCCCACTTGAAGCGCAAAGCAAGCTTCAAGTGTCAGAATCAGACTCCTGCAGAGAGATCCTCACAGACATACGGATCCAGCAATGGAAGCTGACAAAGTTATTTATGCACTTGCTCTTCTATGGAGCTTTTTCGAGTCATCACAGCTGTGCGCATCAGGACTTGGCAGGTTTTAGGCCTACAGTATCTTCAGGTACGAACAGCAGTCAGAATTTGAAGCACAAAGTCTCTCTTACCAAGCTCCTATACAAGCGAGAATTTTAAATTATGTTTTGCTCATGCAAATTGCTTACATCTTTCATAGACAGAATCTGACAATAAGCAAACACTGTAAGATATAATAGCATTGAGTGAAGTACTTCACTTCACGGGGGGACTTCATTCAGGAGCCAGATAACACCTTAATGAAGCAACTGCTGTCACAAGGCAGCTGATGATCTCTTCTGCAGTATTTCATGTGTCTCAGTGTGCAGAAAAATGTTTGAGTCAAGCATATCCTTGCAACTATCAATTAAAACATTTAGGGAATCTTATTTTCCAAGCAGCTTAATAAACAATGATGCTTCTTTGCTAGAAGTCACTTTAACATCAATTCCACTTGCTATTTTGCAAATAATGACAGTCCAAGAGTTAAACGTAGTAATAGATTTGATGGCCTTTATTCAAAAATAATTTTACTCAGACTAAGTTTCATGAAAACAGCTATTACTTTGCTCCTGCAAAGTCCAACATAATTAATGTAATTTCCGCCAGATGTAATAGGAACAGTTTCAATTATCCTCCGTAATACCTTTTCTTTTAGAAAGACTAGAGTGTCTTTTTATTAATAAAGTGTTAAACTGATAATGATGATTGGGGAAGTGAGGGGAGGAGAGGAGGAACTGTCTACACAGGAAAAATTGTATCATATATTATTTACCCTATCTCACTCAAACTCCAAAGAAAAGGGAAAGACAGAATAAGTGACTTAATGTGAATATCTGAATTGGACACGCAGATGAGTTATAAGGATTAAGGTCAAAGGATAGATAAAGGGCATAAATCTGCTCAACGTTCATTAAGATGCAGATGTTTTATTTAAAGGCACTCCTAATTCAGACCAATGTTAATAAAAAAAAATAATCTGTAAAACCAGTCCTGTCAGTTTTCTACTAAAGCAAGGTCTTCTTGAATCTTTGCATGTGACTTAAGCTAGCAGCACAAAAACGTGATTAGAGAAAGCTCCTTTTAGATGAGATGTTTAAAATCCCATTTTGAGGTAGTATAGGGGGTAGGGGGTGGAAAACATTGCATACTATTACAAGTACTATGTCAATCCTTTACAGTCAAAATCGCTGTGTTCTGAAATAATTTCCTTATCTGATGTAACACACCAGCTAATCAATAAGTGTTCACATCCATATATCTAGTTAAGGAACGGCATGTCCTGTTCTGAGGTTAAAGTGCTTTCAGAACACAATGGTAACACAACGAACTCAACCACTCATTCTAGCTGTGTCCTGGCTATGCCAATAAAGGCCTTTTTGACCGTCAGATATTAGAAGACTTTCTTTATTCTTAAAAGACAAAAAGAACTGCTTGCAGTTCTGCTATTCAAAGTGCTGTACAGAGCTCTAAAAGCAATGAAGTACAGAATATTTTATTCTATAAAAACTTTTCACTTACTGACTTATGCAGGGTTTTAATATGCAAAGATCAGCATGCATTCCTTTGTTATTTTTTGTTCCTTTTATTTCACATAATCTTCTACTTCAACATTTTTAGAACACATCCCATTCATTTTGCTTGCCATTCCAGAAGTCACATCAACTTAAAACCACTAAATACCTTTTTCTGCTAGACTTGATAGTTACAAAAAGGTCAAGCCAATTTTACAGATGAAACATAGCTGTTTAGCAATGTTTTGTTTTTACTATGCCATACAGATAATACAGAACAGAGAATTAAGAAAGCATAAATATCTCTAAAGTTAAGAATCGGGCTAAAAGCATAAGAGAAGTCATATTTGAACAAGTAACAATATGTATGAGTGGCACCTCAAAAACATGCTATATATTGAAATGTCTATTCATGCTTCCATTATAAAACCCGCTTTGTAGCAATTAAAGACTTATCAAAGTTGATTTCCATCAATGTGAAGCCTGGAATTACAGTCCTCAATTTAGATGCATCTCCCCTTTCCTAATTTTGAAGAACAATTGATGTAAATCATTCCAGACCTTTTCATTATTAGATGAGAAACTCAACCTTATTGCTTTTCTAACCAAGCAAAAAAGCCTAATAACAAAGTACTGACATAATCAGTTGAATCATTCCATATTTTTTTAATGTCTAAAAGGAGTCTTCAAGACCTCCATTACCAAAGCTTCTTAACAAAGGCCTCACACAGACTATATTTCAAAATAATAGCACCAAGTATGTAGAATCAAAAGGATACATTGTTCAATACAATTTATAAATAAAAACATATAAAGTTCCAATATGGCATCTCTTACTTGGGCAAAACTGCCTTTAATTTCAGCCTAGACCATTGCAAGATTAAGTCTACAATCACTCCATGTTAATAGCAGCCTTGTCATGGACAAGTTCTCTTACAGTGAGCCACTTTTTTTAATGGACCTTAAGTAAGTTCATTTACAACTTTGGGACCTCACCCCACTTAGGGTGCACAGGTAACTGTACACAGCAAACCTGCCCATGACATGGGAAAGCAGAGAGTCTGGAGCCAGAAGAAAACCAGAAGAACAGATCCAAGAGGAAATACAGTTATTGAACTCTTCCTCAAAGCTCATTCACAATCTATCCTGCCTTGCCAAGAACCAAGGCAGATTTCACAACAGTATTGAGAACACCAGGTGCTTCAGCATTTAGGGATTAGCAGACTGGAAGTGCACTTTTTAAGGAGCTTTCAAACATGCACATTTACTATGGTTCATTTTGCACAGCGGGGTGGACACTGGGTTCCTTTTGGATGAAGCTAAATCACAAGGTCAATGCAGCCAGAGACAGTCCAGCCAAACAAAATACTTCAGCCAGAAGGAGAAAGCTCTACCCTGCGTATGAGACCTCATTCGTTTGCTGGAAATGCCAGTTCTTATTTCAACCTAGCCAAAGCTTTACTAAATTGCTCTGTGTTTTAAGGTACACACAGGAAAAGATTATGTTAACCCACAAACACCAGCAACCAGGCTATTGCAGCACAGTCCTCAGAGCCATTCACTCACATTTTCACTCCATTGCCAATGCTATTATTTAATGGCTGAATCTGAATACCTGACCCACTTATCAGTAGAAAACATCTTAGAACAAATTCATGAACCAGACATAACACAAATGACTGGGATGGTCACTCAACTGTTTATCCAACTGGTCCTAAGGGAATCTGAATACAATGATGCTGAATAGCTGCATCCTGTAACTTGTCACCAGGATGAGCACATATGCAAGAGGAGTTGTGTCTATTTGCCACTTAACAACCTTTAAAAATAGTTTCAAGAGGACAGTAAATTTTAATCCATCACTTGTGTACAAAGCAAAAAGTAAGACCCATTTAAAAAAGGAAAATTAGCAGACATGAACACAAACCAGTAAAAGAGTGATTTGTTTAGGATAAGGAATCGCTTCTCGGCTCAAGCTAAAGCCCTTCGAAGGGGTCAGGAACACATGAATAATCTTGTCAATAAAGTATACTTGTGTTTCCCAGAAGCTTTTGTCACAAATCCTCATTAAAGACTCCTAAAGAAACTGAATTGTAATTAGATGAGAGAAGATCCTGCCCTTCGTTTCCTATCCTTTGATCACTTATTAATTAATGAAAAAAGTAAATGTCCTTCAAAGCAGTTGCTAAGACAGTCCTTGAAAAATATATATACCTGGTTCTTCACTGTTCAGTGCACTCAAGTGACCAAGATGGGGCAGAGAGGAAGATGACGCATGAAGAGAGAGTAAAGTATAGAGTTTAGAGTTTAAGAGGTTAGGATTACTGTGACAGGCTGGAGAATACATTAAGGAGAATAGTGAAGACAAAGATGAATGCAAAGATGTAAATGGTGGGGGGAAAAAAAAAAGGCCTCTGCCTCACATAAACACTTAAAAAGGGAGAGTTACCACTCAGGAAAGATACTAGAATTAACTCACTGTTCAGAAGTAGAGAATTAGAAGGTCTGACATTATTAGGAAAGGAACAGTAAACCACAAAGCATCGTGATATGCCTCTGAAAGACCACACACACATTTACAAATTCATGCAGATCTTTTAGTACCATTTTTAAAAAAAAAGAGATTGAAAAAGTAGAAAAGATGCAGAATGTTGCAAGGATAATCATAGGTATGGGAAAATCTTCTTTAGAAAGGGATTAAGTAGATTAGTTTGCTATCTGAAGAGAAAACTAGGGGAGAGAGAGCGAGGAGTAGTCTACAAAATTATCTGTTGTATAAAGAAGCTGAAGAGGAGATTACTCTCTTCTGTACCAGGGCAGGGGGAAAGAACTAGGTAGCCCCCAAAAGAGTCATCACTGAGAAGGCTCGAAATGAAGTGTAAAGTAATTCTGCGTTTCCTGCAGATTTCTATCAAAATTTTGGAAGTCACTAGCAAAGAACAGTGAATCTGAGATTTGATCAATTTGCAGAGAGTTAGTGTGACCACAGCAATGTGACTGCCCATACATAACTTCCAGATGGCTGGATGCTGGTCAAGCATTGCAGAGTAAAGCCCACGCGACGCATACTTTGCATCTCCTCACACTCTCCTCAGTGAATGCTGCAAGCTCTGAGGTGGCAGGGTAGAAAGATCCTTGGTTAGAGCTGGTATAGGAACTGGTTAGATACAATGGAAAGACAACCAGGTCTTTCTCTTTGTCAGCCTTGTTAAAGGCCTGAAAATACTTTCAGTGGACTAATTCTTGTGTAACACACAGAAGCCCAGTTTGCGTAACATTCCAAGGAGTATGGTGGAGGAATTATTTTCTTATTCAACTGAAATCTTTCCTAAAGCATTCACTAAAATTAATTTTAGTGTAAGACTTATTTGAGCACTGCAAATGTGAAGTTAAACTTCCAGAAAAAAGAAAAAGAAAACTGGTCATTGGCAAATATTTCATTATTTGCACTCGCAGAACAGTTATTTATTTTCTACGAGATCTATATGCTCAAAACCATTGACAGTCCTCTAACAATCAGGCCAGTTTCCCCACCTGCTGCTCTCACGAGAGGCAGAAGGGAAAGCACAAGTGGCAGTTTTTGTATCTCTCACCCACAGCCCCTCTTTTCCCAGGTATGAAATTCACTCTGGCAGAGAACTATTAAATTTCCACTGACACCACTAAGACAAATATTTGCATACCTCACCATATATGTATGTGTTTCCTGTATGATGCAAACTTCATTTTGATCCTGACTACATCAGCTAAAGAAGAGCAGATAAAAGAAGCCTTACAAAATTCAGAAAGTATTCTGCCCAGCTTTAACAGTAATCTAAATACTGAAACTGGTCAAACAGCTGTCTGGAGTAGGCTT
>JAHREE010000567.1:5970242-6016045 GCA_033628505.1 Tringa tobata
GCAGCCCGCCCCGCCTTAAAAAGCCTCCCCCGGCCATCCTTAGCCTTCCCGTGCACGGCGCCTCCTGGCTGTCAGCTCTGAGTGAGGTCTCTCCCTGAGGAGAGGGACTCGGGGGTGTTGGTGGATAAGAAGCTCAACAAGAGCCAACAGTGCGGGCTGGCAGCCCAGAAAGCAAACAGTATCCTGGGCTGCATCAAAAGCAGCATGGCCAGCAGGGCGAGTGAGGTGATTCTGCCCCTTTGCTCTGCTCTGGTGAGACCCCACCTGGGGTACTGTGTCCAGCTCTGGGGCCCACAATGTAAGAAGGACGTGGACCTTCTGGAGTGAGTCCAGAGGAGAACTACAAAGATGATCAGAGGGCTGGAGCACCTCTCCTATGAAGACAGGCTGAGAGAGTTGGGGTTGTTCAGCCCGGAGAAGAGAAAACTCTGAGGAGACCTTATAGCCCCTTCTAGTACATAAAGGGGGTCTACAGGAGAGATGGGGAGGGACTGTTTGTCAGGGACCAGAGTGATAGGACGAGGGGTAATGGTTTCAAACTGAAAGAGGGAAGATTTAGATTACATACTAGGAAGAAATTCTTTCCCCTGAGGGTGGTGACACATTGGAACAGGTTGCCCAGAGAAACTGTGGCTGCCCCATCCCTGGAGGTGTTCAAGGCCAGGCTGGATGGGGCTTTGAGCAACCTGGTCTAGAGCGAGGTGTCCCTGCCCTTGGCAGGGGGTTTGGAACTCAATGATCTTTAAGGTCCCTTCCAAGTCTAACCATTCCATGATTCTACAATAAATAAGTAAATAAAGCCAGAAGGCAGTGGGTAGTTTGGTGGCTTCCTGCCTCTCCTCCCCACAGGAGAAGCCCTCAGCCCTGCACCTTCTCCAGCCACTGCGAGGGTGGCCCTAAGGCCTGGCGTAAGGGGCATCTTGGGCTGCGGCCTCCCCGCTGGGCTGTGGGGTTATTAAAAATACAATTTTTTTATATTATATATAATAATATAACAGTCATGACCACCCCGGGGCAACAGCGGCCCAGCTGCCCTCCCCAGCCCAGGAGGCCAGTGCCTGCCTGGGGCCTGGGCCCAGCCTACAGTGGGAAAGGATTGCAGCTTTCCTGGCGGTCAGCTTCTCCTGCCTCGCTTAGCACCTACTCACCTTTTGGTATTAAAAAAGAAAAAATGTAAGCCAATAAGGTATCCCTAGGCAGCGTTTCCGTGCTGCCCAAGACAGCCTCTGTGGCTGCAAAGATCCTTCAATAACCTGTCAAGAACTGACGTCGCTGTGTAAAGAGCTGTTCGTCCCTATATCTCATTTTAGACGGGTGTACGCGCCACTTTCATATCCTTCAGCTCAGCGTAACATTTGCCCTTTCATGTTCTCGTTTAAGCTACTGGGAATTCAAAGCTATTTCAAAGCATAATTATAGCAATCTGCATATAAAAGGCTGTATGTCCTACAGAGGGTTCAGCGGAAAAAAGCAAACTCCTCAAAAGAAGAAAATTAGGAGTAAATCCCACAACTAAGATTCAGTAAAGTTAATACATTTTTCATCGTATGTGAACAGTCTGTGGATTCGTAAAGCCACCGGAAAATTGTCTAAGCCACTGCACCGAGTCAGTCTGTGTACATTAAAATAATATAGCTGCTACGGGGGGGCCCACAGCACCAAAGCTTGCTGCTGGCCGGTGTGTGCGGCAGGTCCCGTGTTGACCTGCAAGGTGGGTTTGTTGAAGTCAGCTCTGAAGGATCCTCCCAGAGCTTAAGCACCCTTCTTGCTGTGGGCCACGGCAGGCTGTTGAGGAAGGGAGGTTCTGTAGCAACACTACTTGCTTAAGACGTCGTGAAAGAGATATGGAAGAGGGCTTTTAAATCAGTACATCCATCAAGCAGTCTTCACCAAAAAAAAAATTCGCCATGATGATGAATTGTGTAGCATCGTTTGGGTTTGACTGTATCATATCACCCTATTACATACCAAAATTGAGATACAGGAATTACAGCCACCCGTGCTATATATGCTGCATCGCAGAAATCAGTTCATTTATAACATTCTTTACACTAAACATGCAGAGTTAAGCTCATGAAACTCATAAAAATTCATTGGAGTGTTTTTAATTTACCTTACACGCTTTACGCACTTGGCTTAAAATCTCTCTGATAGTCAGAAATATGTATCTTTTTAAAATTTAAAGCTGAGCTACATATAGTCACAGGAATTGAGGAACATTATAATAAATTAAAATTGGAATATTTGCAACATAATAATGAGTGCTGGTAATATTGATTTTCTGGGATTATGTTTCAGGAGTGGTTTCCCTATCACACAACTTCTTTCTAGTTTTCCTGGGATTCCATTTTCTGAGCGTTATGTTTCTGGGATTATGTTTCAGAGGTGGTTTCCCTACTGTATAGCTTTTTCCTTCTCTCTAATTTTCCAGTCTCCTTCCCTCCTCCTGACTTGTCGTCACACTCTCCTTCATGCTAGTCTCTTTTCAGTTCTCCTTAAGATCAGTCTCCTTCATCAGCTTCTTCTTCATAAATTTGGACAGCAAGTAGAGGTTGTTTTCAAAGGAGCGTAAAGGCACTGGGAAAGCAACTCCAGCAGAGCTGCTTCTTGCCTCTCCCACCACCTCCTGCAAAAGCAGCCAGCCATTTCACCCTCCCTAGGTGACATGCTGCAGGCAAACCCACGCCTTTCTGGTACTTTTGTACCTTTTCTGGTAATCAGCGCCTGGCTGAGAAGAGCCTCACAAAAAGTTAAAACCAATATTATCAGTGATGCCAAAGATTAGGGAATTTGCATCCTGGATATTTAGAAATTTAGATATGACTTCTCTATAAAGCTATATTGCATAGAGGCTGGAACAAAAGATTTAATTTTAATAACCCTCAGCAATACTGGAACAATTTAGGGAAATGGGTAAAAAACCCAAGAAATGTACAACTAACATTTCTGTATTTACAGCATTTCTGTTTATATTTATTCTTTGTTAATAAAATGCATGTCTGCTAACATTTATCAGCTTTGTTTTTTCTCTTCTTTGAGAAAGATATTGCATTGATTTCTAAATTGTAAAAAAGATCTTTCAATACGAGTTCAGCCCTGATTAAACTTTCTAGGCCAAACTACAGCAGAGAAATTAATAACAATGATTATTTACTTTTAAGCAAACTTTAAAACATCCCTTTAATTATAGGCAATTCCAGTGTGAGCAGGTATTGGTAAATGTGTATTACAAAAAATAAAATGCTGGGAAAAAGATTACAAGTAGAAAGAGAGAATTTCTCAGAAGTTCATGAGAGACAGCATTCAGTCCTGATGAAAAGTGTTTTCTTGCTTGTTATTTGCAAATGTCATAATTTGCCTTTATTTTAAAATCCTGTATGTTTTAGAAAATGGATAACTTCAAGGCTTTTAGCATAGAGGCATTGAAGCATATGGTAATCCCAGTCCCAAACACTAAAATGTGCCTGTCTGTGCCAACTCTTAATTACCAGCTCATTAACACTCAGGTGTCAATTGCTGGTGGCAAAGGCAATACTCAGTTGGCCTGGTTTCTGTCATGCACAATGTAATTAAATTGACCTCCGCAAAAGGAGCCCAGTAGTTGCCTGATACCACTTGGACACCGATTGCCGCACTAATCACAATCGTGTAATTTAGTGAATCACACAGTGTAATGAGGGAAAGACTCTGGAGAGTACCAAATTGTACTTGCATATGTAATAATGACTTTAAGGACAATTAGGGAAATAATCGCTGCTCTGTTTTCTTCCAAGCTAATAATGAACTGCAGTAACTATTTGAGTTTCTGTTGTTGATTTAAAACTTTCACTGCTATCTTCTGTTTTAAAATAACGGTTAGCAGGAATTAAAATGTTTAAAAAAAATGAAAAGAAAAAAATTAATACTAGTAACAAAGCTCCATCTTCACTTTTAATAGCCGCACAATGGATTACAGCTTCAAGTACTACTGGCTGCCTAGTTAGTGTCTGAGAGACCTGTATTAGATGGTGTGTCCCAAGAGAAAAGGGTGATCAAATGTACTTCACTGATCTCCAAAACGGGCAAGCGTGCAGTCACCCTCACCTCGCGTGCCCTGTGCACACGCCAGTGATGTGAAGGAAACCAGGGCTGTGGACGGGGGGAGACCGTGGGCATGTCACTTCCCAGGCAGGGGTTCTAACTTTGGCACCGACTTCTCAATGATGTGTATGGACACAATTACTCGGTTTAGCCCAGATTTAAAAACTGCAGCTTTCTCAGGTCAGTGCGCAGATTCTGAAGAGGATTCTGCCTTGGGACTTCAGAAGATGGAGCTCCTAAGATTGAGTTTATTGTGTTGGAAGTTTCGCCACCGAAATGAAGTGTCAAAATTTGGAGCATAGTTATCTTTAGCTCCCTCTTGGCCAGGTAAGCAGCACCAGCAGTCATTTCAGTGCTGCTTCAATTTCAGCTTCCCCTGATAATCGTCTCTTTTTCTCTGTATTATTTAGCACCTTAGTGCTACATCCTAATGAGGTCACCTAGTGTCGACGTCTAAACTTGGATGGGATGGATCTGGGCTATGACATGCAACCGCAATTCAAACTTGTGAATTTCCAAAAGGTCAGCCCCACCTTACCTTCAGCATTTTGTCTTCATTAGTTCTGAAAGCTGCGAGTCCCCCAACAGATCTCTGGTTTTACACAAGTACTGAAATTCCGGGCTTAATATTTCTGTGGAGAAAAGCTCTGATCTTCAACTTTTTTCATCCCTGCTCATCCTCTGCCAGCAGGACATCTTTCCTACGTGTCTTTTATGAAGTACCCCTGAATTTCAGTACTGAATAGATTAGGTTCCCAGTTCTCTTTGTTCTGTTCTTCCCCTTGTAGTCCTCTGTTTGTTTGTCTAAATACTGCTGTTGACTTCAATAATCAGACTGTGAGATCAGTATGGTGAGGGCATCTTTTATTGGTGTGTTTGTGTATTCATTAGTACGAATATGTAGGCAGCTCTGCCTACAAATGAGTCTCCTATGTGCTTTTGTTTTACTAGCACTGATAAATAAAATTCTGATGTCTACACCCAAGTTTGAGTAAGAAAAGGTATTCTGTCCTTGTACTGATACATTGCATGCATTTCGTTAATCAGCAAATCACAGACAATATGAAGCAGAATTTTTATGATGCACGCAAGTAACTTTTTTGTATATAATACAGAATATCGGGTATATTTGCATAGGGACATTGGATGGTGTCTATTTGTAACACATGCTAAAACTGAAACTTAAAAATTCAAGACTCTTCTGCAGGTATTTTACATATAATATAACCTGGGTCTTAGATTTTTCTTTTATGCTGAAACCAGTGGGATATCTGAGCTCTGGGCTTGTGTACGATCAGTTCAATTGTCACGGGGAGTGGTTAAAAAACCACTGCCAAAGAGTGCGAACCATCTGATGAATAGTTACTGAGCTGGGAGAAGAACAAAGATTTTTTTAAAAAGTAAAAACTTTAGTTCTCTGAGAGTGAGGTAAACAGATTTGCTGACAAGTTTATGCAAAACATGTAGAAGGAGCAAAATCCTTTCTAGAGATGTTACAAAATCTAAAGAATAGATGAAAGCATTTTGTCGATGATGTGTTTATTAAAGATTGTGAATTCTGGAGAAGTGATCCATCTAACAAAGAGAAAGCAATGCTGTGCAGAGATTAGGAACAAAAGGCGAGGATCTTTCTTGAAGAGTGACAGGCCATCAAGGAAAGACGCTTTCCAGTGAAGTGCTAACAGATGTAGCAGGTGAGACTCAAAACAGTTGAAAGATACCCAATCTACAAACAAGAGGAATTCAACACTGTTTCATGCATAAGTTCCTACCTGCAAAACAGTGCTCAGCATGGATTGCATAAATATGCAGCTAAGGGAGGAAGAAAAATTCACGGTACTTTCCCAGCAGACATTTGTAAATGTGTCTTGTGTTTGTTGAACAAAGAAAGCCTAACACTGAAATAAAGATGATGGAAATACTGCATCCATAATTGGGGGAGAATAGAAGTCAGATTCTTTTTTAATGTACTAACTTACTTTTGAAAAACACTGAGTATACTTGACACTCTTTGACCTAAGCAGGAGCTCGGGTTGCTCAGAAATTTGTAAAATCAGTCTTTGGAGACATGAAGTATTTTTAGATTAAAAAAATGCAATCAACAATTAATTTCTTTTAATTTGCAGGTTGGGAAGTTGGTCTGCACTCTTCAGCCTGAGGGCAGACCAAGTGATGCTTCCATAGGAATGGCCTGCTCCCCAGCTTATCCAAAGAAAGGTAACCAAAAAGTGTCTCCAGAGTGAAGTCCAAGTGAAGCGAGCTCACTGTGCTGAGAAGCAGATGGTGTTCTCTCCCAAATATGAGGTTAGCTGTAACCTTCCGAAACTCCAAACTTTTGCTTATTGTAGTAACTATTGTATGATATAAGCACACATAAACAATCCTAATAAAAATGCCTGACATTTAAAAGCACTTTCCATTCACTTTTTGAGAGGCAATACACAATACAAATTCAGACAGAAGTGCTGAGATATGTAAATGATGCTTTTAAAGCACTTGCCCCATTTTCCTTTTACAACATTGTGAGTTACTCGTTCCCCACCTGTGTTGTCTATACCGCTCCATTTCATTTTGCTTTCTTCCCCTAAGGATTCAAGCCCTCGTTTTTGTCTGTGTATGTTTATCCCCTCCAACACTGTATGTTTATCCCCTCCAACACTGACTACTGCTCTTTCTGATCATGACAGCTGCTGGTGATTTAATGTACAAATGGCAGCCAGAAATCAGCAGGCCACAGAGTGTCATTTGTTATGCCATTTTGTCTTTGACTCCGCACACTCTAAGGGCAATAAAGAGAAGGATGGTACTGATATAATTCAAGGTGATGAACAGATTCTTCTAACTTGAATGGGCTTCTTGTGATCTTCCATATTATTTAAGAGTTCAAAGCTGCCTGAGATTTTGATCTTTTAAGCAAGCTGTTTTCTCCCAATTTAGTTCCGTATGTTGAGTAAAACGGCAGGTGGGATACAACAGGGTGTTAAAATACAGGATCAGTCCAGAGAGGTATTCCCACCAGCAGCAAGACAGAACAGTCTCTGTTGCCCTCTTCTTTCTCCTTCTAAAGCCCTAGGGGAACACAAATCCTGGGAATAGGATGGGAGCAGGGAGAGGTCTTCACTTCTAGCAATACAGTCTGGATGGCTGCTGAAAAATTGACAAACTTCTCGTATAATCTGCTTATATCAGGAGTGCAGAGTGATTAATTCAGATATCATTTAATATTATCTCAGTTATTCTCCTCTAAGTTGTGAGTTCTGTGCTGTGACTTTGAGGGACAGCTCTGTATCTCACTTCTTAATTCAGTTTGCATTCATTGATTATTTATGTATATTCACTCAACTATCAAATTGTAGTTCTACATATATGTTTGGTATTTTGATTAATGGATCAGTTTACCTTCTTTACAATGGACCTGGCAGGGCCCAGGTGTTGACCTGCAGTAGACCTGAATTACACAAATACACACTAGGCTAAGACCCTACCTTTATTCTCCTTGGTTTATTTAGACTAAAGCCTAATTGTAGTAGGATTTTACCTGCACACCAAGTGTACAAAATTCTTCAAATGAATTTGTTTTCATATGTCTTCTACAGTTTATCTCATTATCTTACTTGTTCAGGGTACTGTCTGGCCAATTTAAGTGTCTTGGATGGGGAGGAGACTGGGGAAAGAGCGAGACAGAACTGTTATAGGTGCGAGGGGTTTTTTTTTGTAAGAGCAAACCAAGAAGATAAAACAAGGACCTTGAGTAACATTACTGACGACATATGCACGGGAAACATTCTTGTTTGATTTATTTGAAACAGCTATTATTCTGCAATCTAAATACTCTAGTATTTTACAATAACATAACATCAAGGAAATAAAATTATCAAAATGAAACTCCATCTCAAAATGAAATATTCGTCTTTCCATCCTCTGTGGAATGTCTCTTTTACAATGGAGGCGTGTTGTGCCCAGCATTAGTACAGTCTGTAAGAACAGGTTAGGTCAACATGTACTGGTCATGGCATTCAAAGTGCTGATCCTGCAGCAAGGCAGGAGGATTGGGAACGGCGACCTCCCAGTGTCAGCGTGCTGAGGGGCTGGGGTCTCCCTCGTGACTGGGAGCTCCCTGGAGGTGTGAGGGCAGGGCTCGTCCCACTACCCCGGCCAGGAGCAGGGCAATCAGAGAGCAGACTGGGACAGCCCCAGCCTTGGGCATCCAACACCTCCCTGGGGACAGGACTGGGCCAAGGAAGAGCTGGAACATTGGCCCACGGGTGGAGATCAGCATCAGGTCTGGGGAAGGGAACCAGGGTGAGATGCAGCCCCAGGATGTCTGAGGTCACTGAAGCAGTCCAAGAGAGTCAGAGGGGTGGGCAAATCCTCTTTTTATACTAGCAATTCTGTAAGCCATATTCTTATTTTATTTTTTCCCTGTGTCTTTCCAGTTTATAATACTAGTGTGCGGGTAAGTGAAGAAGTATTGTTTCCCAACTTAAGTGCTACAGTAGTTCTGTTGTCATCAACAGGATGACTTAGGAAAGACTTACCTTCTGGGAATTTATACAGTTGTCCAGAGTCTCTGAACTTTTCCACATCTGCCAGGTAAATACCAGGCAAATCCTTCCCGATAATGCATTCTGTTAATATAAGATTTTTAGACTGCCCTTACCACCATTATGTCCAGGTATTTCCTGATAATACATTCATCTACGTGACTAACATATCAGATGTGGTTTGCTCTCTTGATCTCTCCCTTTGGCAAGAGGGCAAGCTCTCAAATGGTTCTGTAATACACCTGGTGTCACTGTGTATGTGTCATCTACAAATGCTTACCGAGCAAAATTTTTTATACAATACTAAATACTCACTAGAGAGCAAGAAAATAAGTCTGTATTTTATCGATGATTAGCCGTAGAAGGTGGCACATGTGCCTAGTTCCTGCACCAAGAGAATTTAAGTGCTTTTGTAGCCTGGAACAGCAAAACAGGAGATAATCTTCCAACTTGCTGTTTAGAATCTCTTCTAAGCTGGATATGGATGCGGAAATTATCTGAGATGGGGAGAGAACTGAATACAGATTTCTCACATCCTGAAAAAAATGCTCCGAAAGTCATACCATCTGCTCTGGAAATCTTAGGTATTTAGTCTTTAACATATTAACAAACATCTGAACAAAATAGGATCCTATTTTTAGGTGTTCTGGGAAGACATGTGTTGAATAGAGAACCACCTGAGAAAGCAATGCAGATGGAAGCTCTTTTCATACTATACTGATCATAGTGTCTGCCCGTGATATTGGCCGCTGAGAACAAATGCTTCTTTTATATGAAAGGATCTAGACCCACTTTTCTTTTCCCAACCCTCCCTAATCATCAAATCCAAAAGGATTTAGGCTCTGAGTGGAAAGATGAAGAGCTCTTGGTTTTTCTCTTTGAAGCTGTCCCATTTTGCAAAGAATAATTATATATTCTTTTGACAGAGAGACCAAGGGCACCAAATTACATATTGCTCTCTAGACTACTAGTTAGCTCATTAACCTGCATGTGGGGAGACCTCAGTATTGTAGCACCCATGTGGTTTTACATTATTTTATATTATAATCACTGTTGTTGTGGCAGACTTTTTTCTTATTATTTTGATTTAGGAATTAGGTTCTATTCCCACCTCTGCAATAAACTGCATTATGAAATTTCTCAGTCATGCTTCAGTAAAATGAGGATAGTGATGCAGGCATCTGTCATAACACTGGGGTATATTTTGCTTATTAATAAAGGATATAAAGAGCACAGAACAGCGGTTAGTAGAAATCTAACTTTGAAATATATGTTTTTTCAATTTTCAGATCTGCATAGATTTTCCAGTGCTCAAGGTTATTATTTGGATGAGAACAGTAAGACAGATTTTTGATTTTGTTTGTTCCTGAAGCTTTAGATCCATGAATATTAGCAATGTGTTCAGTGAAGTTATAGATTTCACTCTGCAAATGGAGAATTAAACACCTGACAAGTTTACTCCAGAAAAAAATGGTGGCGTCCAATTTTCTCCAGACAGAGTGGAAACGGGAAAGAAATTTCCCACGTCCAGTAAAACACTGTGCAGACTTAAAATATTTTCTGTTCCTGCAATTCCTGTCCTTATCCTTGAACAGGGGAGGTCCGCAGATGAATTACATAAAAAAGAAAAAGGTAAACTACCTGCTTTTGCCTGGATTATTACTTTTTTTCTGGAGAAGTGGTACTTCTTGGATTGAAATGAAACAAGATTTTTATTTCAGTAGTAATAAAATGAAATTATTTCCTGTATTGTCACACAGGAAGTGACAACAGAAATCAAAGTAGCAAAATTAAACCCAGAAACCCTAATATTAGTTTCTATATGATAAGGGCCAGTTGTGCTCCATCTATAATTCTAAAGGTATAATTTGAGAGTTAGGCTGCTAGGTCCATTACTTAACTATACATAATGCCAGGAACCCCCCAAAACCAGGTGACATAAATGGCGAAAAGCACAATGAAGCACCATTTGTGAAAAAGTAGTATTTAAAGCAGAATATAATAATATATCTGGGAAGGAATTTTGTAAATTGTTAAATTTTCACAATAGGGGTTTTCACAGACCCTCCTGGGAGTTTGGTACTGGGGGCTGGCTCAGCACCAGGGCAGCCGAGGTGGCACCATTCGAGGCTCCCTGACAAGCCGTGGGGTGGCTGTGGCCAGGTCCTCCCCCCAGCCCAGCTGTCACAGGGACGTGTCTGACCCTGAATCCCTGTGCTGGGCCTGATCCTGACCCCCACCCGTGGGCCAAACGCCTGTCTCAGCCTCAGCCTGTCCCTGTCCCCAGGGAGGTGCTGGGTGCCGGGGCTGTCCCTCAGCCTCCCCTGGAAACAAGGGTTAAAAAAAAAGAATATGCTACTTCCCGTGCCATTATTTTTGAACTCAGCTGGGATTGTTCTAATTTAAATGTGTACTTGGAGTGTCGAGGCATGGATTTATTTTTTATTTTGGGGATTTTGTTTGTGTGTTTGTTTAATTTTTAACAGATCGTTTCCAGAAGCTCAGTGAGATTTAATGATACCATTACAAGGTATAGTGCATTTTCTCCCTAGATTATATTAATTAACTATCTTTTACTTCCAGCACTCTGTTTCTCTTCTCTTTCTTTGTTGACAGTCAGAACATAAATCAAACCAAGCCTCTTACAAAAACTGAACGGCCGTGAGCTTCAAGGGCATCATTTAACCTCATCTTCAGGGGGCTGAGCAGGAGAAGGTTTGCTTGCATTCATCATTTTTTTTGCAGATAGCATAAGCCACAACAAATATATTGCTCTCATGGTGAAATCTTTCTCTTTCGTGATATTTATGTTCCTGAACAAAGCACTATTTAAGTACCAATTAATGTCGTGTGCGAGCCTAGGAAAAGCAGGGAGTGTTCTCTCTCTTTTTCTCTCTCTCTCTTTTTCTTCTTCACAGAGGAACGGTGTCACACCACTGCTCTTCAATCAGCATCCCATGAAGTTTCTGCCCTAAATTATTCTGATACCTGTCTAGAAAAGCTGTAGTAGTGGGGATGGAATTGCTAGGTAATTTTGTCATCAGACTTCATCTAGGTCTTTTTTTTTCTCTTTTATTTTCATCAAATGGGAGTACCCCCCACACTGAGGTGAACATGCAAAACCTTCCGAGGACTGCTTTTATACTTCAAGTGAAAGTTGGACCAGAAAATATGATATGAAACATCTTTCAGTCTAGATCTGAAAGGAGATAATGTGCTTAAGATCTGTTTGTTACCTTCCAAAACAAAACTTTCCAAAACATTCATTGCTGAGAAGAATACTCTGCTCCAATGAATTTTTAATTCTCTGCCCTTCTGCATAGTAAAAACACAAAGCTCTCTTTTCAGGACTGAATTTCTGTCTTTGTTTTCTTAGAAAATCTGAACAGTGATATCATTTAACTTGCGTTATTTTGCTTTGAGATAAAATTACTAGAAACATGGTTGGTTTAAACTGACACATAGCCATTTCCAATTTTCCAAATGTGACTGTGCAGCTTGTTAAAAGCAGAGCTAGTGAAGTTTCCTTTTTTCTGGTGTCAAATAATTTTATTGTAGGTTGCTCTTGCTTAAAAATGCACGTGCATAAAGAAAGAAATGAAAACTTCCTTTTGCTCTCCTTCAAATCAATGTGGCTTGGGCCATTGCCTTTAATGGAATTAGGCTCTGATGCATATAAAATACAGTTCAGTTTTGCAACCTGAATGTTTAGATCCAAGACTTCTAAAACTTAAGGTTGGTTTGGTTACATTCCCTTTACCATGTTGTCATAAGGCTTTCTTACACAGTACGTTAGTCTTCGCTGCTAGTGCAACTCAAAGATGAGTTATCCAAAACACGCTTCTAAACTGAGCATCAGCTGAACTTTAATCTTTGAAGTGCAGGTATTTGGAAGCACAGTTTCATTAACTGTTTGGCTTAACTGAATTTTCCATATTGTAGAACATACATAGATATTTTAGCGTATAGTCACCTATTTGACTTCGGGTCTCTCCAGTAAGAATGGTAAACGTTATCTGAATCCTCTTTGCCATTTTTGATATCTTTTGATTGCCTGGAGCGGTTAACATCCAGAGGACACTTTAGCCAGTGAACAAGAAAGCTTTAGCACAGTTTGTTTCATCTTGACTCGGCAAGATTTCCAGCACTCCCATGTACATATTTTTGACAGGATGCTTCTGAAATGAAGCATTCGCCTTCTGGAGGACTACAACCACATAGATTTCATTTTTCCTGATGTCTGTCAATATCATGAACTTTATTAACAAATTCAAATTCAAAAACAATTTCAATTCAAGAAAGCTGTCCAAGTTAGTTCTTGCTCATTTCTTACATATGAGGATATCTACAAAACCACAGATGCTCAACAATGGATTTTAATGTATGTGTGTATTTCTTTATATATATGTATCCATTTCATACCAAGACAGATTAGCAGATTAGAGACAAAATAAAATGAAGGAGCTCTTTAAGAAGAATTTGAGCTCTGATTGTAGGGATCAGTGCAATGGATTTAACTCACAGTTTCAGAAGTTCTCATAGCATGATGTTATAGCAGAGTCTTACTAGCTGTCTTTTACATTACTCTGAACAGAATAAACAACTTTCTATTCTTTATAGACATCTGATGCCAATGTTTTGCAATCAAATTGCAATAACTAAATGTATATCAGAGATTCTTTTTTTGGCCCCTACACCTTTGTATAGATTTTAATTCAGAAGTCCCAATGCCATAAAACTCGAGACTTGAACATGGAACAATGGCAGGATATGATCAGCTTTCTCCATATAAGACATACAAATATTTAACAGCCTTGCAAAATTGCAATGACAATTTATCAGCCTAGGAAGACTATCTATTTATCCCTTTACCCTTTACCCTGAGGAATGATAGTACATAAAAAAAGAGTTTAAAAGAAAAAAAAAAAGCCTACTATGAGCAGGTAAAATTTGGAAAGTCAAATGCTGAAATGTGTGCTTAGTTGTGGGTATAATGCATGAAGAAGGGGCTGAATTCAAATCTTGAATGCAAAACTTCATTCTACACTAAGGAACAAGTCTAACTTTGTAGTATCGTGTTTCTACCCTTCTGTTTGCGTTTACTGAGAGGAGCGTACTCCCGTAAGAAAAAATCCAGTGGCAATTTACCAGATTTTGAACTACAATTATATACACACACACATATCTCCCCACACACATATATAGAGACTATAATGCCGGAAGCATAATCTTTACAAGTTGTATTTATCTGTGCATTGTCATTCCACTTAATTTTGCAACAATACTGATGAAAAATTACTACACCTTGTTCAAATCAGCTGAGAATATATTAATGGAAATACCTCTTTTTGTGTGTTTTTTTTTTTTCTTTCTCTCAATAGGCAGCTTAGTAAAAACTTGCATTAAATAACTGGAATTTTATTTCAAGTAGTGAAAATTTTTAGTATTTCTATGTTTTGGAAGAATCAGTCTGGAAGAAACTAAAGTCTGGTTTTGAAGCAATTCAATAGGCAAGCTGCTTAGAAGTCCATTGCTACATATCTATATCAGGAATTAAAAAAAAAATAAAATTTACAGATCTGTTTCCATTTTGTTATCCTTTATAAGATCCTGTTTTCTGTGCTGGAACTCTAATTTACAGCAAACGTAGTTCTTCACACAGACAGCTTGTTCTATTACGCTCATAAATTGTAAATTGAAACATTAAATATTGCTTCTGATACCTAACTGAATGATAAAACATTCTTATCCCTACAGCTGTGTACAGATCACATCCTCCAAAGCTTAGCGTGCCCTACTCGGAACATTATAGAACAAGAGGACTGAGAGGCTAGTCCGTGCTTTTTCTCTGAGGCAAGTTTAAGTACACTTATATCATCCCTGACAGGTGTTTCTTGAAGTGTTTTTGAAAACATTTAATGAAGGAGATTTCAGAACCTTCCCTATCCCAGCTTCTGGGTATAGCTATTTCCCCTTATTATCCAATCTAAGCATTTTCTGACTACTTCACTTTCCTTTTGTGTCAAATATGCAAATCAGAGGCCTTAGACATTTCCATCACATAGCCTTAAAGGAAGAGGCAAATACAAAAGCTAATGTTTAAAGGCATTTACATACCTATCACTGCAGATAGGCACCTAGTAGCGTGATGAAATACATATGGGAGATGCTGAAGGAGCCAATTTCAATGGGGGTTGGCTGGATGCAACAGGTATCTTCCCCACTAAAACAAAGAAATGGGAGAAATTAAGCCTCTGTACAGCCAAATATGCTTCTCAGCACTTCTCCTGGGACACAGCAGCTATGTACTCTTCTTTTTTTAATGTGTCCTAAAGCTTGTGTCATCCAATGTCATCACACTGAAATTCACAGTGAGCTAGGGAAATCAGCAAAAGCTATGTCTTTAAATGTCTTGGGAGCCCAGGCCCTAGTACTTAAATACATCCTTTTCCTCAGCAGTTCTGCATCCTATGATTCCCTCTGGGACTCTCCCAATGAACTCAGAAGGATTTCTGTGCATACAGGGACCAATGTCTACATTAATTAACATTTTAAAAAAAGAAAGAAAGAAAAGAAATGGGTACGTCTATCACATACACTGTTCATGGAAAGAGTTCAGTTACAGAAATGAGTGACAGGGTATGATATGGTTAAGATTTTTAGAAAAAATGGCATGCAAAATGTGAAGGCATTTTCATTAAATAAAAACACTTAAACTAGCAATAAAATAGAAAGGAAAAACATTTCTTTTCCTCACAAAGACTGAAAACAACTTTAATTTACTGTATATGCCTAATATTAAGGACATACTTGGAAATACAAAAAAAAAAAAAACCAAACCCAGTTCTAATAAGAGCAAGGACTTTCTTGCTTTAAAAGCAAAACCGAGAATTTAAACAACTCCTTTAAATGAAATATTTCTCACAAATTTCATTGCTTTTCTTCATAAAATTAACAAAGCATGTAGATGACTAAAAGACCCTCTGCCTACAGCTAGAGAAATGTTTTACCGTAGTGTTTGCTCAAATCAATAGCTATTGTTGGTGCTTTTCTGTTTTCTGATTGTTTTGTATAATATATACATTTTAAAAAAGATCCCACAAAATATTTTGTAGTTATACAAATGTGCCGGATGTACACATTAAACGTGTTTATTTTGTTTTGTTCGGAGTATTAAATTAAGAACTCCAGGGCTTGGTCCTGCAGCTGTTTGTACAAAGACCTCTTGAAAATTGATCAGGAGTCTTGTTTGGATTCGTAGGAGGATGGTTTCCATACAGACGGTTTATACACCTCTAGCTAATAGAAACTGTCATAATAAACAAACAAATGAAAAAATAACAAAAGGAAGACGCCCAAACTCTATTACGACACAGCAGTGGCTAAATTCAGCTTCTCACACATCCATCCTGTGGCAGCATCGGTGGGGATTTCTATAGAATGGCACGATCCAAATTCCACTGCAATCAACGAGAGGTTTTCTCTTGTCTTACTTAATATGGAATCATCAGTAGAAATTTGTTCAAATTTGGCTAGGCACAGTGGCCTCTCATTTGTTTTCAATATTTGACATATTAAGATAAAGTGGGGAAAAAAACACAATACAAAAAGAAAAAAAAAGAAAAAAAGCATTTTACTAGATTTTTACATTTAGTAAATGGTACTTAAACTCCATGGACATGAAAGTAATTTTAAACTTTACCTTTGAAAGTTTACCTTTTTCAATATTTCATAGAAAAGAAACGCTCTAAGATACCATTTCAGACCACAGAATTATTACAGAACATAAAGATTGTATGCAAGGGCTTAATCCTTTTCCCGACAAAGATGGTAGCCAACCCCTTTTTATCTCCAGTGGGAGAAGGGTCAGCTGAGAATGTGCCATGTTCCTAATTTCAAATCTCCTTTATGATAAAAGAGTCAATAGTTTGGCATATACTTTGCCTTGGTAATTTGAATTCTATCAACAACTATTCCTAGCCACAAGAGAAATATTTTTAGGCAATATATTTGTATAGTATCACAAAACGATGTCGAAGAGAGATGTGTGTGTGTTTGCGTGTGCGTGTATGTATGCTTGTATGTATGAATACTTATGAGTTTGGGATGATTTTCTTAAAATACTTAACTTCACTTACATTATATCTTACATTGCAAAATGTACAGACACCCAGTGTTCTTTTTAACAACATATACAGGTGAGTTTATAGAGCCTTATAAAAGATTTTGTGATTCCAAATTAAAAACCATAGAAATATAATCAAAATAATGGAGAGTGATTTATACCTCTGATAGTACATAGCGCTCATTCTGGTAATACTGACAGCTGCATCTTTGGCATTGAAAATTCATTACAACTTTTAGACAAAATGTTGTTGCTTACAGCTTTTTTTTTTTTTTTAACAAGAAAAACAGGATTGACCAAAATACCAATATTGGGGAAGTACTATTAAAGGTTTATTTTATTTTTGTTTTTAGCAAGGATAGCTTAGGAACCCTGAATTACCTTCTCACTTTAGTGTATGGTGTAGACTGTATGAATCCATTTAAAAATCAACTAAGTTGTACCACATTTTTCGGAAAATTATATATAATATAATATATATATTTTATATTTATTTAGAAGCTTTGAAATAGTACAGTAAACACTTTGCAACACGGTGTATAAACTACAGAATGTCTTTGATAATTTTGTGGGTCTTCAGATTAACAACATTTTTATGACCCACAGGTGAAAAGAACATGATCACAATCTCTCTTGTAAAGTTGGAATAGTTTGGGGAACACTTGATCACACAAAAATAATATAAAACAGTCAAGTTTAAAACAGTGATATTGCATTTATAATGCACATTTCTTTTATCTGTACGATTGGCTTCTTGTGGTGAATATAAACATCTAAAGGGCTCAGTGACATTTTGGAGAGAGAAAGATATATAGTGCTGTAAACAGGCACACACTGATCAGAGAGGCAAGATCAGTTGCCTCTGAAGTTTCTACAGTTCTACACATTTCAACTCATTTCTCAGGCCTGCTGAGAGCAATTAGGTCCTATTGTTGGCCATGATGTCTCCAACAGCACACAAATCCTTCAGTTACACAGAACTGGATGGCCAAGATAATGAAGTTGAAAGTTGATGCTTTTTGTTGGTCGACTTTTGTGCAAATCATGCTGCTTCAGGTAAGTCCTGTAGAAGTGACTAGCATATCCTTTTCCGTGCTGCAGGAAAGAAAGAAAGACACTTCTGAGAGAAAAAAAAAATAAAAATCAGTCTCCAACAGCTCTAGGTTTAGTATTTCTTAGAGTGTAGAGAAACAAGTAAAACTTGTCACAAACTATCGCTTAAAATTCCCATTGTAGCAAACAGCTTAATGTTGATTCACTTTTCAGAGAAAAGTCTTTTTGAGGCTTGATAGCCTGAAAACCAAACTTCACATGCTGTTTTACTATTCTGTCTAGCATGTCATGGCAAGTATTCCAATGTGCCTATGCAGAATCAGTACAAGAACAAGGCAAAGAGTCAGACTTGCAGGTTCAATGTTACTGGAATTTCCAAGCCTATTTTTTTCCTAGTTCAGCTTGTTATTTGAAGGAAGATCTAGAATCCCCCCAAGATTCAGAAGCCCGTTTTCCTTCTCTTTCAAAGTGAACCATTATCCCCATCACCAAATGACCCTTTAGTCTGGTTTGACAGAGACGAAAAAATGGTGCATTAGTGCTACAATTCAAATTTCAGCATTTACTGTCAGGCTGCAAATTAACTCGTGTTACACAGATGAGGAAGGTCAATGCATTAGCAAACCCATATCCTAATCCACCAGCTGTGGTAGTTATATTTCCTCAAGACACTGGCTATTTTAACTGTAATTGGGAGCAAAGGTAACAAATGATTTGTACTGGCATTCGGAAAGGCCCTGGGTTAAATTCTGCTCTCAGTCACACATGAAGTTGAGACAAGGAACTGACTCACTTGCTGAAGTATCATCATCATCATCATCATTGTGTAGTAAAGCTTGTAATGATAAAATCAGCTTTTACCTTAGTTCCAAATCAACTAAAACCCTACCTGAAATTCACTGTATTTCTGTGCATGAAGTGTTCCAACTAAACCATACAGGAATCTTAACTTTAGAATGAATCTTTGAATCAAGCCATCCATGTATACATGCTGATGCTTGCATGCTGACACACAAACACATCCAGTCTCCGTTCCATTTAACATAAACATATACATTAGCCATACTTCTTCACTACATATATTCGCTAGTAGACATAGGAAATGTATCTGCTGTATCGCAGGGAAATTAGGTTACTTACAGAAAAATGTTAACATGCGTATTCTAATCGCATCTAACATCATCTAATCTAGCCTGCCTATGCCATAGGATGCACGCAGAAAAATGTGGAAAATATTTATTTATAAGCTGTCTGTTCAACACAGAGACAATTGCCAGATGTGTTATTAACATTAACATTAAAACATCTAATATATTATGTTTTGGATGTTTCGCTTCTGCAGTGAATTAGTAGCAGAATTAGAAAGGATTTTTTAAAAGCTTCTACATAATTTTTATTTTTTACGTTGCAGTTAAGATTAATGAGATCAGAATCTTCATGATGTTTTGACGCCGTGTATATGATCAGACCAATCAAGTTTCCAGACATCTTTTAAAAGATCTATTAAAACATTACAAGAAACGATCGTTCCAATAATAGCAATAACAGTAAGAAGACTTATATTTGATCTTCAATATTTATTTTTTTTTTCCAAAAGTTCACTCATAATTGCAGTTATCTTAAAAAACAGGGAAGTGCAGTGATCTAGGTGGCTGTCTGCCATTGAGGAACTCATGCTGCAGCCCAGACATGGTAGGACTTTGATGGGTTACAGCCCTGCTGCTCCTCTCTGACACGCTGCCTTGGCCATCCTCTTCACCTGGCACTCGAGCCCCACAGCAAAATCTGGTTACGATGTTCTTTCAGATAATACAGAGATCGAATTACTGGCTGGGTCTAGCCTTTTGCCCCGTAAACGAGTGCATTTTTAATTTTTGTTTTAATTTTTAAATTTCACTTCATAAGCTTGTATTACAATGCAGTCGGGCCATTTTATAGTAATAACTAAATATTGCACATTAGGGTTCAGCACACCTGCGGCTGCCATCGCCTACAAAAATCCTCGTCCCAAATCCTAAAATATCCATGGCCGACACATCAAATGCATTGGATTTCAAAGGCAATTTTTGACCTCGACGTTTTAGGGCTTTTTTCTGTATTTGCACATAAATTCACATGTAAGCAAATCTCTCCGTGTCTATGCCGGTTTCCGTCTTTTTACAGATGGGGAATATAAATCAGAGAGGTTAAATGGAAAGGAGGATGGACTCAGCTTAAAACAGAGGGCAATGGAAGTTCTGACATCTGTTTCTGGCTCTGTGTGTGTGCATGCATGTGTGTTCATAAATAACCTTTAATAAGAAACACCAAGCCTCTCTGTATCACAATTTCTCCATCTGTAAAATGGGAATAATATTGCTTACCTATCTCCTAGAGGTGCAGGAAGGTTTAAATCACTATTCTTTATAATCCACTTTGAGATCCAGAGATGGCAAGTGCTATAGAAATGGAAGTATCAGAGTCAGTGTAAGAGCTGGAACAAGAACACCATAATTTCTGGTGCCTAATATCTCCTCTGAGATCACAGCTCTCTCTTTCATCCCTGTTTTACCTCCTGTTCCAAACTCTCAAACTAGTGCATAGGAAGCTTCAAGTCTGCGTAAGTACAGGTACTGGTTAGAGATTTTTAATAATAAGTAGTTTCATAATTCTGTTAATGTAATTGTACTATTTGTACATATATTCTAATAGTGCTTGAGGTGAACAAGAAGAATCACAAGTATTCCAATTAAAATTCTTGGGGTACACGATTTGTGCTGTACTGAATGTTGATCCTTCCCCAAAGATCTTAACAAAGATTGTGAGGGTTAACAGTAAGAGCACTCAATGCATAAAACATATATGGAATTGCAATAAAAACCAGCAAAAATATGTTAAGATTCATTTGTTCCTCAGTATACATTAGTAAGCCTCCCACTCACGGCGAGCTAGTTCTGTGTAGACTGACGAGAGAAGACACGTAAAGACATCAGCAGCAGATGAACAGAAAAAGAAATGAGTAACACTAACAGCAGAAACAGAAAAGAGAAAATAAAGTATGCCATGATTATTCCTAGCTTATGAATCAGAAATGAACAGAAAATACTGTAAAGCCCTCGTCTCTTTAATAAATCTCCCTTTCTCCTTGTTGTGAATCATCCTGTTGCGTCCAAACGGGATGTTAGACTACTGCTTTACAGCCACGGATACAGCCATGTGCAAACCCTCCCAGTGATTGCCTCTACTTGGAAGAGCCTTCAAACTCTGAATCAAAATTTTCTCCTGCTTCATACTGCTAGCTAATCTAATTAGGACGGAGAGAAGGCCCACTGCTTCCCCCCACAGCTGGCAACTAAAGCAGCAAAAGAAAACACATCCTATACCTTCTATAACCATTGTCTCTTTCACTGTATCCTATATTTAAGAGCTCCATGAACTCCCACAGAATTATATCTGCTACAACCAAATGACTCCTGAGGTTCCCCAAGTGCCAACAGCCTAAAGATGCAAATGGACCCCCAGATAATAAAATCTCAAAGTCTATCAAATGCCAGGCATGCTGCTGCTGTTGCAGAAATACTGCTGATGCCCCTTCACTTAGGAGAAAGAAGGCCCTTGAACCAAAAACCCTCTCTTTTAAATCAAAGCAAGGGATGCAACAGGAGAACAGGGGGGAAAAGCCAGTACATAAACTGTCCTCTTGCTATTCCACATCCAAATTCTGTAAGTTAGCACAATATCCGAGTAATATTTATCTTCATATGGGCTTTCACATATGGGCTTCTACGCAAGCACTCAATGCATTAGGGGTTTTCTCATGGGTCCCCTGTAAAAAACGTGTGCCATGTTTGTGCAGAGCAGGTTGTCCCCATGCAACCCTGCAACTGGTGCAGAGATTGCGGGAGGCTGTCATCTCCTGCGTTCTGCTCAGAGACAGCCCAGTTAGCCAGGCTCTACAGCAAATTCCTTTCACTTGCAGCGAACAATAAGCTAAAAAGGAGTTAATTACCTCATGTATATTATGGCAATGTTGGGTTTAAATTTGCATTATTAATTTTAACTCTTCTTATATTTTTATGGTTTGCTTTACAGTCTATATGTTAACTGTTGCAGATGAAATATTACCCTTCACTGAGTCCCATTAGCTTTGACAGAGCCAGGAATGGATAATTCTAGTGACAACCAACAGACTGCAAATTCAGCATTCTTCTTGTAGCTCGGCCCAATTGAATAGACACCAGGACCTAAGTGGTGGTTGGAGGTATTCTGGATGAAATAACCTGGCTGCTTCAGTTAACCTGGAGCTCTAGTTCAGTTAGCAGCAACTATAGTTTTGGCAAGAGGTCGACAAGCGAATGGGAATGCAGAGCAAACTACCATAGCTCCCTCACCCTTTGTGGTGGTGCATCCAGGTAAGGGGTGAGACACACGGCTGGGGCTGGGGGATGTAGGATGGGGATTACTCTGCTGCCACCCATGTTCTGTGGATAAAAAAGTATTCCAGTCACTGCAGGTGTCAATTCAGTATCTTTTGCAATCCATAAAGTCTTTTTTTTTTTTTTCAATGAACTGTTACTTGAAGGTTTGTAAAGCATTGCTAATAATATTTTATGAAAACTCCACTAATGGCATTAGAGAAAGAGATTTTCTTATCCAGTCTGATAAACTTTGATACACAAATACGAAAATAATATTTTTCTCATATATCTTTTCCTCATGAATTAGTTTCAGGAGAACTTTTTTAAAATTTCCTCTCAAGTCTTTAGTTAAGAGATTTTGTGCTTCAAATCTATGTACTCTGTAGAGCACACTTGGACAACATAGCTTGCATTCCAGATGCCCATGTTACAATTTACACAATTAATGCGGTTTTGTTACCTCTGTATTATATCAAATAGTTGAAAAAAACCAGGAAGACAGAACATACTTACTATTGTACTTAAAAAAAAAACAAACATAAAAAAATAGGTCAAGTCTCTCCTAATGTGAGTGAGTCAGTTGGAGCTGGCCCTGGTGGCCACTGTTTATGTGCTTATCTGTATGTCTGAAGACTCCTGAAAGCCACCAAAGGAGTTAGGTAAGAATGAGACAACATTCTCTCTGGCCATTTCTGGCATGTCACAAGGTAGGGAAGGCAGGAGAAGCTCCCAAATGTGAACCTGTAAGATGCACCAAAGCAGAATTTGTCCCTGATAAAGATACGGAATTCAGTACGACTGAAATGTTCTTTATGGGATCTGCAAAACCCCAAATATAGGTGCTGTTTCTAAAATAAAACAACAGCATTTGGACTGATGGGTAAAAATACACAGATTTCATGTGAAATAAAAAAAAAATAAATTGTGAGCATTAGGTCTTCAGGCTGTGAATCAATAAAGTAGGCCAAAATGCTAAAGTTTGTAATTGTTGCACTGAATCTTTTGTGGAAACAGGCTTACTTTTAGCTAAATAATTAAACCCCACAGATCATTAAAATCTTTCCTTCTTTTGAGAATACATCTTTACTTCTGGAACAAAGATGATGATGCCAAAAAGCGTCATCTTTTGTATGAAACAAACAATTTAAATACATATATTGTCCTTTCCTTTTGTGTCGCATTAAGTGCATACGTTTCCATGTCTCTGTTCATTTGAATCCGTTCAAGAAACAGCAATTCCCAGCCAAATCAGTGGTGGACACTGCACTGACCGTAATCTAGTGAATGTGACAAATAGTGTTACCTACTCCATGAAAAGGGAGAAAGAGCTTTGTCCTTTGCACCTCAGTACAAAACATCCACTTGTCAAATTTGAGTGTAGTGTTGGATTCTGTATCAACAACTTAAACAGATTATCGCTCTTTTTTGAAAAAAGTTTATTGACTAAATTTCTGACTGACACGTATTGCCACTTCCATTAGCTTCATTTTAAGATTGGAAAATACATATATTTTTGATGCGTTCTCAGTAAATATTTTCATATGCCAAGTGGGCTACCTGATACAAGTGTTGCTACACATCATGATAGTCACTGAAATAATGTTTCTCTGGTGCTATTGAGTGCTCTGAGTTTTATGTTCTACCTGGACTTGGCTGATCCTCCAAAAACAAACAAAAAAAAGCATTAAACTTCGTAGGAATAAGTATCCAAGTCCCAGTTCATGTAAGCACCAGATAAAATTTCCTTCTCTTTAGGACTATCCTCAAGCATAGGCTTAAGTTTAAGCACTGGGCCTTAATCAACATGTGCTTTACACTGAACATACGATTAAGAAGGATTTTCTTTTGAATCAAGTTGTGGATTTTGTCGTCAATGTTCTGTGGCACATAAGATACTTTTATGTGTATTTGATTTTCTGTTCTAAATGCTGACCTTTTTTTTTCCACTGGCAGCAACAGCCCAGTGGCATGGTATATGTCAGATTTGATTTATCTCTGGTTGCCATTATTTACTACAGAAACAATGCTTTTTAGTTACCACAGTTCAGCACAGAAAGGGCTAAGCTATATTCTATAATGTACCATAAAAATACCAAAGACTGTTTTCCCATAGGATACAGTGAGCAGAAGAAAGCATTTTTGTCTTTCTGTATTATTATAACTGTATTATCTACCTGAAGCTACTGAAGATAACACATGACATCACTACTACATTCAGAGAATCACGGAATATTTAACTTTGCAAGAGTTCTTATAATTAGGTCCTGTATTAAGGCCAATTAAATAACTCCTAAATTATTCCTGACATATGTCAAACTTAGCACAGAGTGTATTCCCTAAGAATATTCTCAAATTCTCCATCAACAACTTATTCTAATTGCATACATGTTCTAGTAGCAAATTCATATTCTTCCCAATTCACTGCAAGTTACTAATTTTGGTACTATCCTTAGGGATACCAGTATTTGATTTCTTTCCTTTTTTATAAAAACTCCTTATGTGTTTGTATGCAACAATCATTTCTTCTCCTCAGTCTTCTTTTCTTCTTCCTCTACGCGGTTCTGGGTTGTGTTTTTTTTCAAAATCACCTCTTTATTGCACTCTTCTGAAATCTGCAATATACATCTCTTCAAGCTGACAAGCCTGAAAAGGAACATGTCAGTCTGAGAGTTAACCAATGCAGAATACACTAAAGGCTGGATAAAACGTGACTTAAAATTCTCAGTGCCCTGGGGAGAAGAGGAGGGATGTGAACCATTCCTCCTAAACTGCTCTTAAGTGCCTAAGTTCCCTATAGATTCAAGGGAGAAGCAGACACGTATAAGTCATCATTTGGTGGCCTTCAGAGTGCCTGAATCATACTGGATTTGGCCTGAAATAGTTACATTTACTTGTTCTTACATGAGGTAACTTGCATTGCAGTATTACATGAGCATCACACTCTGTGTTCTTATTCCATTTATCTTTGCCGTGATGTTTTTTCCACCACCCCTCTCTCTTGGCAGGAATCAGGCAGCATTAGGATCTGGCAGGTATGTCCCCTCTTTTTGTGAACGTTTTATTTTCCATTTCTAAAGCTTAACAGTACTCAACATTAGTTTTCATGAGCAGCATACACTCAGATTTCAGAGAGTTGTTCCCAGTTTACCAAGATAACATACTTAAGTGTATCATACAGACTTCTCACAAACCTTTCAAAGCTTCTCTTATTCAAACAGTCATATTGGCTGTCTTTCTATCCATAAATGACATTTGCCCATCACCATTCTTTGTCACTTAAGACTATCAGAATGGAATGATTTATATCCACGTTATTAAAGTTTCTCAGCCATATCGAGCAATATGTGGGGGCCATATAGTGTGATCATACCCAATCTGCTTTCAGGAATGGTCCCTGGCCCACGTTCTGACAGCCTCACCACGAACAGGACTTGTTAGGGAAGAAAACTAGTTGCCACAGGCTAAAGGTATGCCAGAGAGTGCAAGAGTACAGACCATAACATTCCAGTGCTGGGAGGGATCCTGTTTAATTAATCAGAAGCAGTGTAGCCATATTGGATGTAAAGAATATTGCAAGTACAAAGCACACAGCACTTTATGTCAAGTAGAGCAGAAAAAAAAGTTATTACTGCATCTCATTTGTAAGCAAGAACTGTTTTAGATCTCAGTTCCTATCAATACCCACAGCTGTGTGCAGCTACACTCAATTGTCATCGAAATTCCAATTGAGAATAGATGGATGTCAAATTAAAGCACAAATAAGCAACTAAAAAAAAAGTCACAAAGTGACAGAATTTTACCCTGACATAAGATGAATCCACAATATCAACACCTATAAAATTCCTTATGACTAAAGAACGGTTGCATTCAAGCAGTTTCATAATGAATCCTTTTCCAAGGCTGAATGCAGCCATGATGCTGGAGGTGAAAAGATGAAGTCAGAGGATTTGGGTCACTTGCTAAAAGAGGGGTCTGTCATCCCTGTAACTTCTTTGGTGAATCTACTCTGCATCCTTTTTTTTTCTTTCTTTCTAATCCACATTACTCCTGACAGCCTGTGAAAATGTCATGTAAAACAACACCGTTTACACACATGAAACAGATTCGTGTTTATGCAAGAAATGCAGATCTACTCTTGCAACTCATGCATGCACATCGTTTTCAGGTAGAACTGAGGAAGCAAGTTCTGAAGGTTTGCTTCCCCATGTCCACAATGTTATCTTCAACTACTAAAGACCATTATCTTATCAAAGAAATAAATTAAATTATCTTAGGAGAGTTTGAATTTTCAGTGCATCCACATTGATTATTAATGTCACCATATTTACTTCTTCCAACAATTTATTAGGTATTGAAGTTAAAAACTGTAGCCTAAATGTCTATATCTCCTACTTCCTGACTTACAAGAAGGTACCAAATACATCATTCTTCGCTCTTCTGACTTCACCACACCGTGTTTCTAAAACAAATTACATATATTGACCGCTGCTTCCCGGCAGCAGTCATCCTACTGCTGGTGTGAAGCTGTGGGTTCTCGGTGGCTGGTGTACAAATAGAGCTGTTTACAGGCTTCCCAGATAAATAGCAACACAGATCCCTATAGAGTGCTTTGTCCAAACACGACAAATAGATGCAGTTCCTTCTCTTACCAGCTATCTGTTGCATTCTTTGAATGGCTTTCCCTATTTTTTTTTGTCCTTTGGTCAAGCTAAAAAGAAAAAAAAAAAAAAAAGAAGGAAGGAAAGCCCTCAAAAATTTAAGCAGTGGAAATGACAGTGGAAAATCAGAGTTATTGTCTGCAGCAAAAAAGCCAGAAACAAGAATATTTTCCTCTGCTGTGCAGGCCCAGGCGTTCCTCAGGCAGAGGCAAGCAGAGAGGAAAAGACTTTGCTTTGCACAGACCCAAGATCAGGCACACACTCAATTCTCCAGCTCCTGACTGTCACAATCAGGAGGTTTGTACATTTAGGAAGAGCATTTATTCATAATGAATAGAATTTGCCAATCAAAAATAAGTAACTGCAGTGCCTTTGAAAATTTTAAGTGCAAACATCTCATTGCTTTCCAAAGAGTCTCATGTCCATAAGTGGCTAAATTACTTCTGTCATATGATTTAAATTTACAGGACAAGAGGCATTTTGGAATTTTAAACCAGCATAACACAGTAATCTCAAAAATTACTCCTGATGTCTCAAGCAACCTTTCTGCCGGTTTCTTTCACATTCCACTGGTAGGAATCCAGAAAATGGTATTTCATTATTGAAAAAAAAAAATTCTCCACAGATGGTATATTCACAGTAGACATAAGCACTCTCAAAATTGACATAAATGAATAAATATAGCACTAGTCTGAGACAGATATACAGGACTTCTATATGTTCCAGTCAGAACTGGCAAATACAGACTTTTACAGCTATCAGAGGAAAAGAAATAGTTGAAATGATATGACAAATTAAAAATATAATTTTCTTTCACATAAAAGTTACCCAAGCTTTTTTAACCTTTCAGTTATTTTCCTGCACTGTAGTTACAAAGAGCCCTATAATTATTTAAGATAAAAGATGCTATGTAAATCTAATAACAGGTACATTTTTAATCAGTATTTTCTACAGTACAAGGTACTGTTAATTCTGTCCAATATTACAGTTACATAAAGATATTCAAGCAAATAGAATTTAAATATAACAGCTAACATCTGTGCTTTTAAAATTTAAAAAAATGCTTATTTCTTTTTATTATATTCATTATTTTCATAAAATTTGATAAAAAGAATGTAATTTATATGTTTTATTGGGCTATAGTCAAGTTATCTTTGCATATTTATATATTCCTTTCTAATTTTGCTCTCTGAATTATCTATCCCCTTTCTATTGTTGCAGCAGTACTCGGTAAGTGTTCTTCCCTTTGAGCAATAGCTGCGAGAGGAATCCGTTCAGATGAAGAATGCAAACCAGTCATGAATGTGAGATAAAAATACCTTTCAGGAGTTATGCAATAATCATTGAACAGTGAATCATCACAAGTGGTTTATTCAAGATCATAGAGTACCTACAATAATGAGGAAAAATATATCGTAGCCTTATTATATTTTAATCAGTATTACCAGTTTAAGATTTATTTTAAGTTTGGGGGGTTTTTGAAAGCTTTATTTACCTAATAGAGATGATGTATGTGAACTGGCAAACTTGAGTTATAAGTGAATAAATGTCTCAGCATTTCAGATACAGTTGTTTGCAAAAAATGGTAATGCTCTATTAGACTTTTTAGAAAAGAATAAGTTTTCATTTAGATTTCTTATCATTATTAGATGTTGGCTTTTTAACTTCAGCTTTGCTGAGCAATTTTGCATGTAAAAAGTCATTCTCATTTTGGCAGAAGTGAGAGCTGTATCCTGTCACAGAGAGAAATTCCTGGATGTAAGTGAAGAGTTCCACTGCCTGTGAGAGGGTATGTGGATATTCAGCTGTGCAGATCAGATTGAAAGTTGAAAGAGACAATTTTAACATTCTTTTTGAGCACAAAACTGTACTATGCACAAAGGAGCAACTCTTTTACTATGCACATATCATTTGTTTGTTCGTACCAATAAAAACTGCATTTCAATGCAACTTCTTTTTTAGTTTGTTTGTTTTCAATCCAATGTTAGAATGTTTTCTTTCTTCTTACCCTAAGAACAGCAATTTACTGGTGCTAATTTGTTTGATTTTACTTCTGGGCTTGCGTTTTTACTTCAAGTATGTGCGAAAGTCACAAATTGAATTAACAATTATTAACGAAGGGACAAGACAGCTCAGAAGTTTTCCTGATCTGTATTAGAAATCAAGTAGGCTAATTTTAAAAGCAAAAATGTAGACAGGCCTCATTTTTAAAATTAATCAAGTGTCCCATTCAAAATAGCTGTTATTTATGTTTATGCAAATGTAATGCTATAATGTCTATCACAGCTGTGATAAAACTACACAAATAATTTCCAAAAATGAGATGTAACTAAAGAAAAAAATCAAAGAAAATCCTTCTTCCATCATAGTAAATGTACAAAATTGTGATTTCCTTCATTTCTGGGGGAAACTTTTCCAAAACATTAAAGAATTCTTGCTTAAAACATCTTTTCATATATTTATGTTAAACATCAGCAGAAAAATGTTGAGTTACATATCCTGCCATACAGAAACAGGCCTTTATGATCCTAACTAAATCAAAGTACTGAAAAAATATTTACATGCATTATTTTTATCCCTTTGAAAAATAATCAAAGTATTGTGAGATACTTCTTGTCCTGGTATAAAGACATGAACATTTTTCTCCTCTAGGTCATTTTTTCTAATCTAATTCAGGGAGATGGATAATGATTGTAAGTTAAACCGTTCTTTGTGCGAGGCTCTGTGGTAGATTATCTGAAATAAATTGATGATCCAATTCCTAAACATTCAACTGTGCAAAGACTTTTGAAAGCTTTTTAATTTTATTTGTAAACCAACTTGACTTGGATAGGTCAAGTTGAGCGGGTGCCAAATATTTTGTGGAACAAGAACCTCAGACTACACATTTATACTTTCATGTGAAGATAGAGACTTGTGCTTAGAACCAAGCCCAAACTTCTTGGGGAAGACACTAGCTTTTTCATTCGCTCTCTATGTATATGCTATACCTATCATGATAAAATCCTGATTCATATATAAAATATGTCGATGGCGTTGGCAATAATTACCATGATAAGGATATAGTTTCATCAGTGAAGATGAAGATGCTTGTGTGTTTGTAGAAAATATTGCAGTGTCAATTAGGGGGCTACTTTAGAACACAATTCCAGAAAGCCTTCCTGCATAAACACTGTTATTCTGTGTAGTAAATTGTGCATTTATATAGTTTATTTTAACCTGCTTCCAAAATAGATTAAGCTATGCCAAAGTACTTTTCTTTAAAGCAAAATAAGCACTTATACATAGAAAGTTAGGGGATTATAGCAATATTTGACTGTTTCCTTATATAAAAAATGACTAACCTCTTACTAGGAAGAAAAAAATACTCTGTCACTAATGTCAATACGTAACTTTAGGAAAGCTCTAAAGTATTATTCAAGAAAGGCACATCTAGAATGATCCACAACTACAGAAGAAAAATAAAAAAAAATTAAAGCTACTTTGTATCATCAATTATAGACCAAAACACTACTGAGATGGATGTAATGGTGCTATTCCTGCTGTTACCATCTCAGCGGACCCGATCCACAGTATTAGAAATAGATTAGAAACAGACTGATCAGGCATTCGTTGGGAAGATGGGTCTCTGTTAGATATCCTACAGACTCTGGTACAACAGAGTTTGAAACTTGGATTGGAGTTTTTGGTGACTACAGTAAAAATACTTAGTAAAAAAAAAAAGCGAATATAAGCACCACTGAATGAAAAATTAGGTAGAAATGGTTAGAATCTATTTTAAAAATATAGGAATTGTTCAAAAGCTACATTTTATTTTTCTCACCATTGTTATTTAACTTATTTTATTTTCTTCAGTCAAGTTCAGAATGTCATATTTTAAGAACATTCAGGTCATTATGGAAATTTCTTAACTGTTTGCAGAAAAGCAGCGTTCAAATCACATGGATGAATAAGAAGAAATAGGTGTAAATTAAGCAGCAAGAAGAATACGCAAGCTAGAAGAATCCTAGAGTTACTCTCAATGAGAAAACCACTTTCAAAATTTCTACAGTCTATTGATCCCATCACAGTTTTATAACTTGTATTCATAATAAACGTTTAAAACTTATGTAAAAAATATAGTCTTCAAAACATATGATGTGAGTACAAAGAGATCTACTTTTGGTCTGCTTTGCTCAGAACAATATACAGAATATGTATGTTTATGTGGAAAATGGTGTATGAAGAAGTCCAATGGCTTAGAACAGTAAAGTAAACATATGACAATAGGACATAAAAAAACTCTTTCAAGTATGAGGATTTATATCTTTTTCTACATTATAATTTGTAATATAACTGCTGCTGCTTTCATTTATCCATGCAATGACCTCAACCTCAACCAACAAAAAAGCAAACACCTAAATCTCCACCATTAAGCCTTTCGTTTCAATCATACTCCATAATCATAAGTTTGACGGTATTATTTGTGTCAAATGTGTATCATTTTGTCAAATGTGTATGATCTTATCAGTTCATGACCTGGTTGTCCTTCAAATGTTTTGCTGCCTTGCTGCTCTCTTTTTATTGGGAACAGCAAACAAAAGCGCCCAGCTTACCTTCTCTGTTTTCATGCAGTCTCCTGTTTACTTCATGTTCCTATCACCGCTTGTCTAAATTAATTAGTACTAAGCCTTTAATATGACTTTGCATAGAAATATTTTCAGTATTTTTGCTGTTATGCTACGCATTTCCATGGAATAAATAGGCTGGCTAGAGCAATGTAGTGATATGTTTTGTGTAAGGGTTTTTTAGTGTATTTTCAATTCAATTCCTTTTTTGTAAGCTGGCATTTTATCTCCTTCTTGCTGGCTTTGTACACTGGGGGACACTTTTCAGGGAATTATCCCGTGATCTTTTTTTTCTCAAGTAGATTTCAAGTTTCTCGTGATAACACACATCGCCTTCCTCGTGTATCTTCCCTCAAGTTCTGCAATGAACGTACCCGTGGAAGACAGTGGGTACCAACCACCAAGCAGACACAATCTTGAGCAGATACATGTCTGTGGCACAGTGGAAACTCCACATAGAGCCACCAGTTTACACGCGTAGCTACACTATTGCACTAACGGCACGGCTTATGGGAGTAAGCTCGCCCAGCTCTTCCACCACCCTGACACTGCTCTGCAGCTTTCCATGCCAGGGCGAGATGGGTCAGAAGCAGGCTGGGGTTTCAGGACCATGCTCCACTGCACAATGTGGGAATACGTAGTCTATTAGAGACTTGATTGACCTACACCATTTTATGCCATCTGCAAATACCGCCCCCTTTTTCTCATTTCCGTTTCTAGATAATTAGTTTTTTTTTAACTCCATGGATCTCCGCGTGGACACTTGGAGAGCTCTGCTTCTGCTAAAATGTTCCGCTTATCCTTATGATTTTTTCCTCTTAGGCACAGAGTCTGGTAATGCTTTGCCGTATGGCAACACTTGCCTACTTTAGTAACAGCTTCTACTACACAGAAGCTATGCTAAAGGGCTTTTTTGACAGTTCAAATACACTATATTGATTAATTCTCACCCACTCTATCAAAATTCTAATAGATGGACAATCTTTCTGTGCAATTTTCCTGGACAGATGCCAGCTACCTTGTTCCTAAAATCCCCGACTTACAATTTTACATTGTATGCTAAGGTTTCTCACTGGACTCTGATTTACAAGACTTTCTTGTACCTTTTTTTTTTTTAAACAATAAACGCACCTTCTGACATTCTTTAGTTACTAGCTTTTGTTAGAAACTGAAAAGTAAAGAAACACAGAGTCCGCTGACTTCCTCCTATTTGTATTAGTAAATTTTTCAACAACATCCTCTTCCATGACTCAGTCTTGCACATTTATTTGAAACGGTTACCTGGGATGGGTGGCTTCCTAAGCACGCCTGTCTTTCTCCGTCCCTCCTCTGGCAAATACAAATGCAAATGAAAGAGTTTAGAATCTCTGCAATGTCCTTGTCCTCACTCACTGCAGCTCAAGAGACCCACCAATTCTCTCCTAGCTTACGACACTTGACATCTTAAAAATTGTCTATATTTATTTGCATGCCTTTGGCTATTTCTCTAAGAAGTCCCTCTTATCTCCACTGTTTACTATCCTAGAATTTACCTGCTACAACTTAGGCTCTTTTCTGATATTTTTGCTTGAGAATCTCTCTTTTTTTAGTTCACATAATAGTTTTTGTATTCTGCAAAATACTTCTTCTTGGTTGCTACTGATCTTTCATATGGCTGTTTTCGTACATGCTGCAATGTTTTGTACAGCATTTTTGCTGAATACGAGGGTTCTGTTTCATACATTTTAATCACTTAAAAAAAAAAATCATTCTACTGACATACTGATTTTGATATGATCTTCTCTGTTAAGAATTTGAGTTTTATTACAATTGCAATTACCGAGTGGCTCAACTAAATTTCCTTCCTGGATCAACTTCCTCTTATGCATTCCTCTTGCCTTATTCATTGAATACTTTATTAATAATGAATTATTTACTCATTGCTACAACTATTGTGCTCACTTTTTCTTTGCTGTACAGTTACGGTGCACAATTTTACTAAAGAAAATATTAAATAAAGGAAAATAAAACGGAGAAATATTGCTCTTGTTTTGTAGCATTTTTAGCCTTGAGGTTCAAAGCAAAAAAAAAAAAAGTAAAATTAAATCTGGATTCTCGTGTGGATTACATAATACCACTCATTTATATTGTTTACTTCTGACATTTTGCCTCCAATTTTTTATGCCCTTATACCAGAAAAGTGTAAAACGTAGACCAATATCTATATGTAAACACATTGTTCAACAATATTACTTATGTTAGCTTAACAAAATTTAAAATCCCTAAGCTATCAATAAAATAAATATTTCATTGTTATTTGAAATAAAACTCCCATGCCGAGAACAAAAAGGAACAGAACTACTATTTGGTGTGACCAGATGTAACCATCATTGTAATCTACATACTGCATCGCAACTCTGCTGTGATTAGACCATCAGTGCTACAAAACTCAAATTTTTAACTGAAATGATAAAGATGAAATTAGTACTGCTAGATTACATCTTGGTATTAATGTTTCTTAGAGGCAAATGATGGAGGACCAGTTAGGGAAAGACAGTCATGAGTCCATAGGTCATAGCTAAGTGAAATTCCACATTGGTCTTTAAGAGTATGACCAGATGATTGACACCTGACATTTTGTGAACCTACACAAAATAAGCTGGTTGTCTCAGGACAAGCTTTTTAGGATGGCTTTCACTTATCAGAATTGGTGTCCAAATTTAGAAGCTTTCAGTGAAGCAAATCTAGAGTGAAGCAGTAAAAAGACCTCTCTGAAGCACTAAAATACTCAAACAGCTCATTAAGAAGGGACAACTGAGATCTCTGTGCTGAGAATGATCTGTAACAAAGATCTTGACACGCTGGGACTGCCGCTGCAGCACCTTTCAGAACAACTAAATGCTTTATAAAAATAAATAAATTAACATCATTCAGTGAGACTTTTTTTTTTTTTTTTTTTACCCCTGATCTGCTGTCCTAAAAGACTTTTATTGCTTTAAAAGGGGTCAGTATTGCAATGTTAATGTCTTTGGCTTATTTGGATGAGATAAACATCATAAACTCTTGAAGTCGAGGAGATTACAGTCTCTAATAAAATATAGAAGGCTGCTAAATAGAATGAAAAGACATATTAGATCAAAGTATTACTCAAGGGTTCTACAACCGGCTCAGACTACAAAAGGAATTATGAGGGTCTTTTTGAGATCTATCACACTCTTTCATGCCACTCAACCATAGTCAAAAGGTGACTAAAGAGGCAAGATTTCGGTACAAGACAGAAGGCACAGAGGAGCACTGACAGAAGTCAATACTACGTAGACTGAAAGATGATCAGACTGAAGGCAAAAAGTTTTGTCTTCTTCCTTCCAAACCCTTAATGTTAACTACGTAAATAGTTGCTTCAAAATAATAGACATACGGTTCATTCACAAGATACTGCTCAATCATAAAAAGAAGCTCCTAGGACAGTTCTCTCAAGACTGTCTTTAAAAAGTCTTAAAAAATATTAGTCTGGCAATGTCAATGTTTAAACCACCTATCCAAGAAAACTTTGAAAATAATCCAGCATCAGAAAAAAAATTTGAGCAACTCCTCCACTAATATCAGCTGATACTTTTGCTGTTGACAGTAATGTCATACTAAAAACAATCAAGGTCTTGTCTTTTTTTGAAAGCATCGAACAATGCCTTCTTCAGTGGTGCCTGAATCCAAGAGAAGCCATTTTTCCCCACTGCTCCTAAAATTGTTCCTGTATTATTCCTACCGGGGAGAGCTATTTTTTATTCCCGCAAAGGGAAGACTTCCACACAGCTTTTTCGAATAGTACTTACTCAAATATGGTGGTTTGTAAGGCGCTCGTGTATTAGACAGCAGTCCGTCCAACTCCTTCCTCTCCAGAGTGTTGTGAAGGGCCTTCTCTTTGCCGAAGGTGGAGAAGGACCTTTCTGCCCCCGGCTGGGCTTCTGGTGTTTCAAACACTTCAGTGTCTGGAACGGAGTCCATGCCGGGTACGTGCAGATTGCTGCGGTAATCTGCAGCTTGGCGTCCATCAGATGGAACAAAGGAAGGCATCCAGCACCGATCTGAGTGGCCCAGTGCTTTACATTCCTCCGTGCAATTGGAGAAGAGATCCATGCCTGCAAGCATGAGAGAAAAAGAAACTACAGATATAAGCTTCAGCATCACGAACAGCTGCTGACAGATAAGAAAGATTATGCCGAGAAAAGAGAGAAGTGGAAAGAGAAGTGTCGTAAGAACTTCTTCCACTACCTTCATCTCCTCAACCGACCAAAAAAAAAAAAAAAAAAAGCTGATTGTCCGGTCTTCAGAAGCCAAAGACACCATTTAATAAGTGTAACTAAATGCCAAAATGTCACACATACACAGAAATACCACAAGAAGAAGGGTATTGGTGGTTCTGTCTCACAAAATCACTTGCAGGTCTCACCGTTTAGAACCTGTTCAATTAAAGTTCAATTCCACTTGTAGGTTGATGTCTGCGGTTCACCAGTTGAAAATACTTGTTTAAGAACAGGAAGGAACTGTTTCTACATAAACGTATCTCTCGTGAGAGACGTGAAGTGTCTCGATTGAGGAATCACAGATTTCTTTTATGAAAATGAAATATTAACAAGTCCTACAAAGGAACTATCTGTGCATACATGAGTATACAGATAGAGCCTACTGGTATTAAAAGTGGATCTTACAAAGTGGAAAACCAGCTTCCAAGTGATCAGGATGGCTTATTAAATTAATTGTTACATCATTCTTTCAGAAGTAGTTTTCATTGCTACTGCAGCAGTCCTCACTATCATCAAGTCATCCGAGTAATGGGACAGAATCCTATAATAAATTACTGTAATTAGCGGTACAAAGGTAGTGGTTGTCTGATGTGACATGGCTTGTGGATACTATTGACAAAATTGTTAATGCTTCCCCTATATAAGCAAACACTTGTCCCTGCCAACACGGAACTGTTTGCTTACAAATCCTTTAATGCTATTAAGATTTCAAATGACAAGCTATGCTTCTATTGACTACCTTCAGATCAGCCTTCCAAAAGAATATTTCCTAACTGTGAGTCACTAAGTTGTTGGATTATCCTTGTTTTGAGAGGAATGGTGTATGAAATCATAGGCACATAGTAAAATAAATACCAGCGTCTCCAAGTTGATGTTCAACATCATACAGAAAAGCAAAGAAATGTCTTTTTCTTGTATTTATAAAGAGAACAGAGCATCTTAGAATAGGTGTATGTCAAAACTGAACTAAATCTGTTATAAACATTGCATTTACAAGCATTGCATTAGAATTACAAAAAAATGACGCTGCTTGCAAGAGAAATATGAAGAAATTTTGAACAGCTGTAATAAGATTCATGTAATGTAGCTCATTCACCAGCCAACATTGTAAAGAACTGGATTAGCTTGATCTCCAATGCGAGGATTAGTATTAAGAATTCTACCACTGTTTTGAACCATAATTTGACTTGTATTAGTAATATTTATGCGATATCTCACGCTATACAAAAAAATCTCTTCAGCAGGCAAGAATCTTTCTGAGCTATCAACAAGTGCTTGAGTACTAAAAGCAGTCATTTAGACAGAAAAAATATGAAGAAAGAAAAAAAAGCTTTTAATCTCAGATTAATCTCACTTTATAATGACTTTTTAATTTTAAATTAAATATACAATGCTAGGTCCAGTTTCGATTAGAACCTCGCATTGATAATTGGCATACAGAAGTCTGAAAATAAATTACTGATCAGTGAACTGTTGAAGAATGCAAACGTGAACTGCAGATATGATTAAGAAATCAGATGAAGATCATCAGGCAAGGCATACAAATTGTGTAGTTCTAAATTCCAGCGGTAGTAGCTATCAAAGGCTGAAAAGAAAGATTTAGAGGCATGCTTCCTGTGAAGAAATTAATATATAACAGTGTCTATAAACCCCTGTGTCTGTGTATCTTACATGCTGAAATGCCTGCACAAAAATATCTCTTAGGCAAGAAAAGACATATTTTATGAATCTAACTTTTGGCATTCAAATTTAAGCGACAATTAACACAAAATGGTTATTTCATTTTTCAGACTTCCTAGCAAAGCTACATGTAAACAACAAATAACCCTATTTTAATAGGAAAATTATTACAGGTACATTTTGCTAACAGTGTGTCAGTGACCGTATTAATTCAACATTTACTGAAAGACAGAGGAGAAAGCAATACTTACAGATAAATATTAAATTATATTCTTAAGTCAGTGGGGAGGGACGTAGGGAAATACGATAATAACATTGGTTTTAAGATATATATTCAAAGATAGGCCCTTTTTTCCCCCTGGAAAATTACCCTCCATTTTGCTATTTTGTTTTCACATCAGCTGCTAAACTGCAAAATGTCTCTATCCAAATATTATTTTTTTAGTTCCCTTTTGAATAGTGCTTGTCTACTGCAGTGCACTGAATAGTATTATATAACAGCTTATTATAAAAGAGATGTTATGGCCCCTATAATTCTGGATTTTGAATAAACAAAGTGATGAATGTAGGGGATATAGTGCTTATATGACAGACTTTTCCCCTCTTGAAGATGAGAATTTGTAAAAGAAAAAAATGCATATACAGATAAGGCTGAGTTTTAACATGCACTGCTGGAACATACAGTAGAATGTAAATGCTTGTTTAGGATGGGAACAAAATGTTCAGAGAGGCCTGGGTTGGGTGTTGTTCCTACTTGAGTCAATCACCACATTCCCTAAGAGTTTCGTGGGTGCAGAACCAAGCCCTTGGTTTTAGTATTTTTGGCAGAAAATAAATACAAATTAGCAGTCTGATTTTGAAATCCCTGGGCTTCTACGTATATTTACACTGACTGTGATACAGATGCTGGCTGCTCTTCCTCCACCTTCTTCCTGTGGGTTATGGTATAGAATTCTCTCTTTCTAATTGAAAAACATTTAAAACAGGGCGGGGGGAAAGGCTATACGTATTTTCCAAGAAGGAAGGATAGATCATGGTAAACGAAGTAAGACATTGAGCACAGAACTCCTTCATACACCAAGATCGTGTTCTTGATTTATAACAAAAAAGAAATGTTCAGCAGTATAACACTTCTATCTCATCTCCCTCATAAATCTGGTTATATATGTGATCCTTCAGAACTAAACTATCCATCGTAATTGCAAGTCCGCATTAAAGAAAAATGCTTTATATTTTTTATTTAGTTGTGATAGTAGACCTTGCATGCGGATAAACTGAGATTTTAAAGGTGACGCTGAATTCTGAATTTCAAATGTCCTTTGTGGCTACAAACAGATAGTGTAGCGCACTAGAGCGCTGAAAAGTGATAAGCATTGTACTGTTACAAGCACAGCCAACACACAAAAGCTCCTGGCAAAAGCCACTAAGTTCGTTCCTATTTGTTCAAGCCTTATTACCAGGTAGGCCGGGGGGCAATACGAGCTCTCACACAACCTTAACTTTGCAGATTTTGAAGGAAAACAAGCCTCCGCCCCTCCCTCGAAGGAAAGGAGTTCAATATGAAGTTTGCTCTCTGCATCTGAATTTCCCGAGCTCAGGTGCTTTCAATCAGATACTTGGTAGCGTTACATTTCTGAAGCCTATTCCCAATTTGCTTCCTTTTCATATTTCAGAAGGAGAAAATCAAAATTTCTGTGTGCATGAATGCTAATTGGTTTGAAAGACAGTGTAGATCAAAGGAAAAATTAGGCCTAAAACCATTTTTAAATAATGCATTCTTTCTTAATTTAATTAAGGGAGAAGACCCATACACCAAGCCTTTAGAGCAACGAGTGAACACATTCATATGTATTACTGAGTAAATGATGTAATAAAGAAGCAAAAACACAAATTAAATGTTGACCAAGTATTTTTGTAGTATTGTTATTGAGAGGTGGGGTTTTTTCCCCGATATGTGTAATTTTTTCATGACTTCGGCTTTCACTTGGAATTAAATGGCATTTTCCACTTCTGTGGTAGCTTTTCTTAAAATAGCTAGTTAGATGGGAGATAGGCATGATGTAGGGAGCCAGGCCTCCTTGTCAGAGCTCTGTTACCAGAACTACTTTCCATTTGGTTAGATCATTATTAGTAGTAACTTGAGCGAGTCGCTCATTTCCCCATGATTCCTGTTTTGTGTCGGTAAATAAGGATAATTACATTAACCTCCTTTGTAGAGGACTATCTACTGAACTTCATGAAACAGTTATTCTTTCTTGCCAAGTAATTGGTGTGCTGCCTTGGATAAAACTGACTTCATCTACATGAGAACATGAATAAAGTCTCAAACATCTTCAGTATTTGGCTCTTCCAAATCTCGACTTCAAAGCCCTATCTGGACCATTGAGATGTGCACGTTATTAAGCATGCAGCCCAAGGAAAGAAGAGGAAAAAAAAGGAAAAGAAACCGCCCTCAGCTTGAGTCAAAGCACTTTTCTAAGCCATTTTCATGTTCACTCTCACTTTATCCGAGATAGGCTCTTAGCCCAAGTGATCTTCAAAACAGGATTTAGCTGTCACTCTGCATAGGCTCAGGAGGAATACTGGTTTTCACCGTCCCTTTATCGCTAAAATTCTTCTTCTGCCTCCTCAAATTCTTCTCCTTATGAGCACTGAAATACCATAGCTCTTCTGCAGTAAGGCACACCAACCCTCTTGGGCTTTTACCTAATCTGCACTGAGAAGGTGTGAGGCGACGTTTCACCCTCTGCCTTTGTATCAGGCCCCCATCAATTCCCTTCGTAAAGTCCACTAGCACAAGCCCAATTTTACATCTCAGCCGGTCACCAATCCATACTGTCCAGTACTGCACAGAGGAAATCATAAAAAAAAAACCCAAAAAACCAAAACCCTGATGCATTTTACAGTATATCCATGACAGTACACTCACTTAGCTTCACATCTTGGATATTCCTTCCTGAAGCGCATCCGAGAAATCATGCCAACGCAGTGAAAAAGGTGAACCAAAGCTAATGCTGTGAAGAACTCTGCACGTTTGGCTTGAGACAGCTGAGTAGCTAGTGAGCAGCCATCGGAAATAAGCTGATGGCAGGAGTCCAAATCTTACAGGACAGGTGTCTAATCATACAATTTAAACATACGCACACGCAGAGTATTAATTGGCACCCAAGTTGGCAATTTCACAAGGGAGGCCAAGAATTTAATCAACCATGGGAAATAAACTAACCTCATGCTTAGAAATTACTCCTACAGAACATGATTGAAATACAGTGAGTTAATAATAACTAGTAGTGTTGTAGGAGTCGCATTTGTTCTACAACAAATAGCAGCTTTTGTCTCAACAATGTTCAGACACAGAAGAGCACAACTAATTAGAACAGGCACTGGGGATTGGAGAAACCCCTCCTCTGCTTGCCAAACACTTCTTGTGCTTCTTCACCTTTGGAAAGTCATATTCCAAAAAAGGTCAGATTCCTATCCCAGTCAATGAAATGACTGCCCAGTCCATGAAAATTAGGCTCTTGAGAATCCCACTACCTGCCATTCCCCACTAAATGCAGATGACAGTACTTTTGTGCTTCACGGACGTTAAGGTAGATGAGAATGTGGGTAATTACGAGTCGTTCAGGTGGTACTTTCATGGGAACATTATGAATCCCTTACAATGCATTCCAGCAGATTTGAAACCATGATTAAATCACTATTAAGAAAATATATTTTGGGAGAAGGTGAGCTAGAAGCTTATTTCAAAACGTCATAATACATTTTATGACACATAGAACAGCTTCGTTCAGAATTTGCACTAAATAATTGTGCAAGATAAATCCATGACACAGTGATAGATTTTCACCCTGCAGGTTTTCCTTCCCAATTAATAACTGACCATGACTTCTGACAGTCAGCTTGGCCAGGAATGGACTATTATGGAATACCTCCTTTTGTGCCACAGGACTGTTTGCTGGTGAGAGTAACAGAACGTACAGAACATTTTGTGAGCAGAACATGCTGCTGACTAGAAATGGTAGGGAGTGAGTTTTACTTGTCAATGTGAATTATCTACTAAATATTTTTGGATGCAAATACAGTCATTTTGAAATTAAATATGACACTGTGTAAAAAAAAATCTTGAAAAAAAACAGTCCAAACTTCTGTCATCTTATCAACCAGTGTGTTTTCCTTCAATAATTTAGAAAGAATTGATTATAGAGCACCAGAATGACTGAAAAACTGAGAAGGCATTCCCTCAGGTATTTCCTCTAGCCATTCAAGATCAAACAAGATTTATGCTCCTTTTTTTTTTCCCCCTCACAAAATTCATCACCAAATGCTAATAGCAAGAGTGAAGCTTTTATATCAAAATATCATGTCATTGCTGAGGTCAAGGGGCGTGTTCTTTGCATCGTGACAGCAAGATTTATCCCAAAACTTACTGCATTTTACATATGTAGGACAAGCAGTTTTTAACTGCTTTAAACAAGCAGTTTCTACAGAGAAGCATTTAAAAAAAAAAAAAAATCTATTTGGAACTAGTGTTTAAAAAAATCACACATGCAAATTGTTCTCAAGCCACAGCACCAATATATTAAGTTGGAAGTTCTGTGGATTTGAGGCTTCAGTTCAAACTGTTAATTGTGAGCAGACCAAACTTAACTGTCAGCTTTCATTACTTCATGTGTAACCACTATTGTGGACACAGAAGTTCATAAATCACATCAGATTCTTAAATGATTTGAAATTATTTTGAAAGTACAGAATAGATTTCCCCCCACCCCCCAGTTTGATAAAAATAGAAACGATGCAAATGAAGAATTTGCCCAGCTAAGGACTAGTGCCAAGTTTGACAGTAGATCCAGTGTTCCTATCTGAGATAGACCACTTTTAAAATGGAGAGAAAGAATAAAGAGCAGAGGCACAACAGTAACAGCCCTGAATGCATCTAAAAGAAAATAGCTTTCAGTTGATGTGCAACTATATGATTATATTCCCACCATCAGTCAAATCCAGCCCCTTCTGCAGATGTTTATTCTTTTCTCTCCTGTTTGGTTATTATGGTTCATTATGTTGAGGGACTAAGCTGATTGAAATGTTCATTGAGATGACTGCTGCAGTAAAATGCGTAAAAGAAAAAAAAAAAAAAGAAAAGGGAATGCAGGGAGGGCAGGAGGAGAGGGAGCTTTTTATAACTCAGTAGCACTGATTGCTGCACCAGAAACAGTGCGAAAGAAAAGGGTGGGGGGAGGCTAAATACATGGCTTTTTAAAACAACAATAAATCATACGCCATATATAGGCCAAAAATGAAAGAGGCTCTGTGTTCAGATGTAAACTTCTGGCAAGACCTGGTTTGTTGTCAGGTTCCCAGACACAAAATAGACACTCTGTTCACTTAGCATGAAGCCCTGCAAGAAGCGGGGAGCTCCGGAGACTCTTGGCTCTTCTCGAGTCTCATTAGGTCTGCATATTAATGACTTGCAGCAATATAAAGGGGCCCTGTGGCAGCCTCCTCTTCCCCTGGTGCCTGGGTTTCCCATCGTTAAGGGCACAGCAAGAAAATAGAGGACGTTAAGGGAGCAGGCGGGTGAGACAGCACCGAGCCCCTTGCTCTGGTGTCTTCTAAGACCGGGGTCAGGGGGAAAAAAAAAGTGGACAACTGGAGAGACTCTGGCAGTATTTTCCACGACACGCTTGTAGAGAATCCTTATGCATGATAGAGCACACGGGAGACGAAATCCCCGCGTTGAATCAAGACATACCAGACCTTTGGAGGCTGTGGTGGGGAGGGAAGCAGGAGCATTTGCGGCTGAAAGGCGATGCGAGGGCGAGACAGAATTGTGATGCACAGGCTCTAAGCAAATGTCCCTTTCAGAAGAAAGCTGACAGCATGAGAGCAAAGACAGCAAGCTGTACACGTGGGAATAACACCACGATGTATATATTTTCTAGGTGATTCAAATCACAGTCTTTTAAAGCATTTCTTTCCTTGGCCAGCACTGAGAGAAAGGTACTTAAGAATACCTCAGCCTCATTAGCATGGAGATCACTTACACTGCATGCTGCTTCGATTTGAATTAAGGAACAATCCTGGAAACATGCTAAGGTATTACACATTCAGAGCACCCGATGTGTTTCCACTGATCCCCGGCAAAACCCCTCACAGTCTGGCTGTCATTCAATCACTGGGTTCATTCTTTCCCCTGGGAACTCCCCCTGCGCTTCACACTGCCATGCCAGCTGAAGTGCCTGCTAAACAAAATTGCCTAATGCTTTGAAATTCTGCAAATCTGCTGTTGGGAAAAAAAGAGAAAATAAAAGAAAATAAAAGAAAGAAATAAAAAATAAAAAAGCAGGGTAAAACGGACTGACAACTTTGTTTTAATGTGCAGGAAGTTTTGCTACAGCAAACCATGCCGAATAACGTACCAACCCTCCCCCGAGGAAATGAGTAAAATAAAGTGTGAATGAAAGGGCTTCAAAATTGCCTCCTTGCCCAGGTAAGTGTAGCAGCAAGCTGACTGAAACCCAGCCTCCCATACAATACGCTCACGTTATTTATGCCACTCTTGTGTTGTATTCCTACGGGTAACTGTTCTTTCTAGTCTCCCTACTTAAAGATCTACTATTTCCATTCTCTTATCAGACTTACCAGAGGATTGACCTCGATTAGTGGCATCATGATCACTGTCTCCTTGCTCACTGTCTCCATGACCACTGTCCTTAGAGCTTACTATGTCTGCTTCCTGGAATGCAGAACTAGACACAGAAACATCTTTACATTAGAATAAACATGAAAGAGGAACTCATAAAACATTCTTCTGCCATCACACGGCCAAACACGGTGCTGCATTCACCCCCTCCTGCCTGCTGCACTGCTCCTGCAGAGGTGTTCTCTCCACCAGGAGCCAAACTGGGGTGGTCCACACCTTGGCACCCTAGCCGAAGGGGACAGGAAGCAGGATAACTCCGCCTGGTTTTCCTGTCATTGGTCTGAATAATTTGGCAGCGTTTACTTAAGCTGGATAGCTACATTTTAACTGGGAGAGACCAATGTTTTCTGGAAGAGCCTATGGAAGCATTCATAAGTATTTAAGGCACGTTTTGGACTAAGACAAACCAAGATTTTGTTCTCTTCTCAGTCGGTTTTGAAACCAGTTCAGAAAAGGCGTAATTCAAACTCATTTACTGGAGAGTGCTGTGTTTAATAGGTCTACATGCAATCAGTTCCCCCACGGCTTTACTCCTATTTTACATCTGCAGCGAACGCGTTTCCCTGCCCCATCCGGACTTGCCAAAGCATGCATGAGGAAAGCAAGGCTGAGGAGCTCATACCTGTTTACTCGTCGGGGTCTGTCAACTAGATAACTGAGCTCAGCACGCTGATGTTTTGTCTAGGGAAAAAAAAAAAAAAAAAAGAGAAAAAGAAAATATTGGGAATTTTTTAAACACCTGATATTTCCGTAACCGGCATCAGAAAACACAGCAGAGCAGCTCACCATATTCACTATAAATGGTAAGGTTTAGCTGCAAGTAGGCCTACACAATCTGTTTCTAGGCTGTAGGGGAAAAAACCCAGCTCTTACTCGCACAGATGGGAAGTCATGAGGGATTTCTTTTTTTTTTTTTTCTCCCCCCCCTGAGTTTTTTGGGATGAGATTCTGACACATTTTCTCACAGTGCACGCTGTTGAGCATCACAAGGACTCCCACAAAAATCAACAGAACTATTTCTAGAGTTGTGTACTGCTTAGTCTGAGAAAAAAAAACCCTAGTTTTCAGACTGTTTTTAATTCCAGTGTATAAAAATAGGGGGAGACAGTACAGTTACTGCACCCTAAGGAAGAAAAATACGTTGAGATACCCTCGAATCCTTAAAAGCCAAGAGAAGACCAAGTTTTAAGGACGCTTTGAAGAAAGGTCAATCTTACGAGCCAACATTAGAGATTTTACAGCGAAACTTAACGCTTTAGAATATATCACTCAAACCACCTTTGCCAGACTGGCTGGCATTCAGCTTTCAGTGTTTGTGACAGGAGAGAGTGTGTTGTTTTCCTTAGTGCACAGGCAGAGAGGTACTGAGAGGATGTACGAGCTAACTCGGTAAAAAATAATTAACAAGGGAGCATTATGGCACGGCATGCGCTTTGGTAGAAATCCTCTACACAGTAGATGTCTCTGCATGTAATTTCATGGGAACTCTTGATGCTTTCCTTTGCAAACTCGGCTTTGGGTTATATAAAGAGCTGTTTCAGATAGAGTTAAAAAAAAAAAAAGAAGTCAATTAATAAACCCTAATTCACAAATTAATTAAAGTTCCTGCTAACTGTAGAGATTGTCACAGTCTCAGAGGGGGGTTCCCCCAAAGCCTTACTTGCACACGCAAAGAT
>JAHREE010000567.1:6025473-6061010 GCA_033628505.1 Tringa tobata
GGGGGATGAATTAAAAGCGCCGATGATCAGAGCCATCCCTCTAATTCGAAATGACAAATCGCACTTAGGCGATACATGAACGAGAAAATGATTTATGGATTTTTCGCGACCGTCTGAGCAAATGAAGGCGACATGAATTATACATCCTAATGTGCAGTATATCATTTTCTAATAACACTGCTTTGGCTCTAACGCCGCGCGCCGCTCTCTTCGATAGGGGGTATCGATTAGATAAAAAGTCCGAGGGCTGCCTTTAAACTGGACGCGGGTCTTCCAGGAGCCCCAGCTGAGGTGTGTGCATCTCCCCCTCGCTGGAGGAGAGGGCTGTTGCCGGACCCCTGGCACCGCCACGTTTAGTTTTTCCATCTGTCATCATTTAATCTGGCAGTTAACGCCGCTGAATGAAGACTAATCTTTTCCTATCGCTGCATTTCGCTCCGCGCTGCCATTTAGAAATGTAAATAGATGGCATTAGGTTTGTAAATCCGCCCGCCTGACAGGGGTAGCACCTGGGTAAGTCAAACCTTTCCTCCCTGCCAAAAGCCTCACGTGCCTCTTTGGCACCCCAGGTACAAAGGGGCATTTTCTAGCAAGGAGAACAGGGGATAAATAACGCTCCCGCTCGGCCAGAACTCCCCCAGCATCTCCATTTACCAAATATCGTGGATTATCTTAAAGATAAAAAACTTGGTGTTTTAACTCCTGCATGCTGGGAGGGTGAATCAACGCGAAAACCCGAGTGCGTGTGTGTGAGGAGCTGCCAGATGGGGGGGAAGGAGGGGGGGCTTCACCCCAGACTCAGCCTGCATTAGTGCCCCAAGGCCAGGGCTTCCCCTCTCCTGCCACGAAGTCCCTTTTGCCCTTCATGGCAGCAGAGCAGCGGTGAAGTCATGGTGACACCAGCTATGAATATATTCCCAAATATTTCAATGGTTTCCAGGCTAAAGCACCACTCCACACCAGGAAGGACAAAGAAGCCCCGGCCTTTCGTGGCACGGTATGAAACAGGGAGGGGGAAAATGGAGGTAAAGGATTAATGCGTTCCTTTGGAGGGTGGGTGGGTAAATCTGTGATTATTGGGGAAGAGGTGAGGAAATGCTTCATTTCTCATTACCCAGGGGTAGTGTTCCCGTTGTTCAGACACAAAAGGAGCCACACGAGTAAGGAAGGACATGCCCAAATACCGTGTTTTGGATTAAACAATCACTTTCCTAACCCGGGCAAGCATGGCTTTGGGTGTAGAAAACTAATCCCCATTGTTTAGTTGAGTCACCAAAATGGTCTTCTGGTTCTATTGCAGGTATCGGTCTTAGTTTTCGGCTGAGGAACACTGCGGCCTCTTTACTGTCCGGGTGTTAAAAATACATTGAGGACTGGACCTCTCCCCCATCTCCTAGATTGTCATTACTTAATTTAATTATCTAGGTTAATAAAAAAAATAACAACTGAAACAACGAAACCCACCCGGGTTCTCGTTCAAGAGAATTAATAACGGCTCTTAGTGCAGGAAAGATTACTGGAATCAATGATGTGATTAGGGTTGTAAATAAGAAGGAAAAGATGTCACCAGTAGAAAAAGCCCGCTCTGCTAACGGGGAGATGTGTATGTTTTACTGATGGGGCCATAGGATGAAAATCCTGCTTCAAACAGAGGTCGATACAGAACAATTTCAGAAATTAACTAAGAGGCCTGATTAAGGTTATTTGTGTCAGAGGGAAAGGTTCACTGCCACCACTCCCTCAATGGATTTCTCTCTTAATTGCCAATGAGGAGACAAAACAGGAAGGCTAGACCATTTGGCTAATCAATAAAAAAAGCCTGCCTTCATGTTTGCCTGAGGAGCACTCCTTGGGTCAGATCGATGTCGCAGCCACCAAAGTTCTTGCAGAGGTCACCAGTGATCAAGACATTTTCTGATGGCTTTTAAACAACGCTGGAGCCAAGCATCTGCTGTGGGGTTGCAAATGTAAGCAGAACTGGAGATATGATGTTAATCATCGTCCTCATGTTTATGGGAGGACTCCTGGTGATAAAAACAACTCGTCGTATTTATGACCTTAGACAGCTGTTTTAATAAACGAAGATGAAGTGTTACTTCGTTACGTGCTCTGCACTGCACTGGTGATCAAATACGATGGAGCCTCTCCAGAAGGTGCTGGGAGCCTTCCTGAATAAGAATTGCAGTGGATGCACCGCAGTCCAGAAGGGAATTGCAGCGGCTGCACGCCGTAGGGATTTCTTAAGGCCAGCTTCTGCCTCCTTTGCTTTGCCCCCAAACGCTCCCACAGATTTCAGGGAGACCACTCAAGCAGCAAGAGGCTGTTCCGTGTCACACAGTAGGTTGGTGCAGTCTGTTGCTGTTAACCCGCTTTCTCCAGCTTCCAGAGTCTATCATAATATTGATTGTGAAAAAAAAAATAAAAATAATCCCAGCCTGTTTTAATGACTTGTGTTTTTAGCTGATTCGAGCCTGCATTGAAGCAAATATAAAAAAACTAATTTTTTTTTCCCCACAGTTAAGATCTCTACATTTTCCAGCAATTAAGCCTTTTTACAGTGTCCAGATTTGATCAGCCAAGGTCCTGGTCACTTCACCCATTTCTGTATGTGTGGCTTTACACTAACCAACATACGTTGGGCCTAATTCCTATAAGCTTGCCTTGCGTCTCATTATCTTTAATCAATTAGTGGCAAATCTGACAATCTTGAACTTAGCACTTACCGTAGTGCTGCAGATACACTATAAACCAACAAAAATGACTTTGCACAAGGTGATCAGTCTAAAATACACATTCCCTTTAATTTATCTATTTACTTGCAGGCAAGAGAGGACATCTGTACCTGTTTTACCTCGCAGAAGATATTTCTTGACAGAATACTTTTCACTGAGGCAAATTACTTATCATCTAACTAGAATTTTCAGAAAGACAGTTTAGTCTATAGGTAGGAACCTGGTATTGCATCAGCTGAGAAGCAAAATATTATCACATTTATCAAGACAGGCATCATCAAGCCACTATTTTCCGTATGACTGTCCTTTTTTTTTTTTATGGTATGGCTCAATCAGCTGCACCCATTTCTTTGAACTTCATCAAAATATGGCTGACCTGTATCTGAATTTAACAAATGCTGCTAAGCCTGAATGTTACTAGAGCAAATGAGGACAAAACTGCTGTGGAAAACTCCGGTTGCTTGATACTGTTAAGCTTCTTATTGTGCACTCAAAGCCATAGGTAGATGGCTCATGATAAAGAAAATTATTCTGTTGATTTTCTTTTCAACAGCAAGTTCAAGCCTTGAACTAAAGCATAGATTGTTTTGAGGTTCAGCTTGAAAGCAGTAGTTAAAAATGTAAAGCTTTTATTCTTATAATACTGCATGTGTAGTCCTTGGCAGAATAAATTAAAAAAACCCCTCACCCTGGATTTTTTGCCCAGAAGAATTTGCATTCTTGGGCCTCCGTGTTCCATCGATACATAATCTCCAGCGTAATTCTATCATCTGAGTCCTCATACCAACTAGAGAGCAGATAACAGTAACACTGACTAGGAAGGGAAAGTAGAAAGATGGGAAAAACTATGTTATAATTATGGAGTCACTTGGGAAGAGAGCGTATATTTGTATTTTTTTATGACTATTCTAGGTGGAACTATTTTCACTACTAATAGTTAAGACTTCATTTTTCTATTTCAGTCTTCACATGGTAAGACCCTATACTCAGGTGCTTGCTTTTTCTCCTCAAATTGCATCTGCCTGCTGTCAGCTTTTCCATAGTGTTACCCACCCCGATTTGAGCACCAAGGAAGTTCCAGTTGGTAAGCAGCTTAGTCGTGTATGAGGCAATAATCAAGGAAAACACATTATTTTGTCTGTGCTAAAAATACCGCAACATTCAATTCAGAAATTTTACCACCTCCACATTTTGGAAGAGTGACTTTAGCAGATGGAGGTCTCAAGAGTGCTTTTTGCCAGTCTCAGGAAGATACACCCAAGCGCTAAGTCCTTGAAAAGCCTCAGCTTACACACTCTCAAAAATTTATAAGTTGGGCCTTGAGAAATCTGCGCCAGACATCTCCTCTCACAGCTCCTGCTTAGTGGCTGGACTGGATGACAGAAACCGTGCAAGTTCATAGGTTCCACGCAATTGCCGTGGAGGATGAACACCGTTTTTCTCAGAATAATTGTTTTCAGGGTTCTGCAGGCTCCTCTGTAGAGCTGGATGTGGACTCAGAGCTTGGGTACACTTATCATCCACACACTTACCAACTCCCACTGGTGGTAGGGAAGCGGGAGAAAGTGGAAAAAGAAAGGCATGCATATGGAACACCATAGAACAGCAGAAAAAGGAGGTCAGAAGTACTAAAGTACAGAGAAATGACTATGAAAGCTTAAGTGCAGCAAAACAAACGATAAGAGAGAAAAGTTTAAAAAGCGTTTAGACTTAAAAGCAAAAGCGATCAGTCTATATCCACAAAGCTAATATCCTACCAGACTTTTCAGCAGCTTCCTAAATTCCTGCAGCCTAACAACAAGAACAAAAAAAAGCTGTTAAGAGTTCCCCTTCCCCTTTTATCAGCAGGCTTTACATATGCAATACGGAAAGCTCACAACTGCTAGCTCACTCTTAATTAGGTGAAGTAGGAGTAGTCCCTGCTATAGATCTCAACGGTCCACACTCTATTCATTATGCAAGTTGTGGCCCGGTGTTGCTACAATTACAGTTTTTCAATTAAGAAATCAAACCAAAAGATTGTCTCTCTCCCCAGCAGCCGGTGCTAACCTGGGGGTCTCTGGGGGCCCCCGCGGCCACTGCCTCACGCGGCTGCAAGGTTGCTCTGCTCAGCAGGATCTCGCAGCTACGGGGGGACAGGGATGATACGCCTCGCTCAGCAAAACTTTGGGAAAAGTATTAAGGAAGTACGCAAGTTGCATAATCAAGACTTAGGAAATGTTTGATTTCACAGTTACTCATGTTGGTGCTTCTAACGAGGCTGTAAGTCGTGGTGATCCAGTCCTGCAGGATCCCTTTCCCATCGGTCCCGCCATTCGTTCACTGGAACGAGGGACTCAGACAGTCCCAGATTTTTATTTGGGGACACGGTCTTTCCCAAGAAAGCTTTTGTGGCCTGATGAGGGTGCACAGCAAGCAGAGCTGCTGATGTCGAATCAGGGCTGGTTGGTACCTGCAGGGCTTCAGTTTCTGTTACAGCCTGCAACGCGCGAGGAAGGGGAATACGGATCTCGCAGCCAAATACGTTGAATCCCGCATGCTATTGCGTGTTAACGTATGTAACACGTGCCTCAGTCCCTCTGTTTTAAGAAGGTCTATGCCAGTATTGCCGGATGTATTTTGACATGAACGGGTGAATGCTTGCCAAGCACTTGGGCAGAGCTCGGGAGGCGATTGCAAATTCTATAGGAAGGGGAGGGTGGGCACCCTAGGCAGTAAAGAAGTCTGCAGCCACATGGGACTGTCTCCCGACGAGTCCACCACGAGCTGCTGAATCACACCTGTTTCTTTTAATACTGGTGTTTTCTCATTTTGCAGGCTTTACTATGCAAATCTTTTTTTTTTTTTTTGAAGTAACGCATGCATATACAATCACACGCGTACGCTTACGTGTAATTACACGAACCTTGATGTTGAGCTTGGAAAGAAATGACAGCCCTGCAAAGCCCTGCGTGTGGGAGGGAGAGGGGAATGCAGCTGCAACCCGGTTCAGCGGGAGCTACGGCCGGTACGAAACTGATCCTGCCTCTAGCGAGAGGCGACGCCTTTTAATTCAATGCATTTCCAAGCTGATCAACTCCACCACTCACAAATGTTAACCCCCGTGACTGGCAGGGTCACCCCACCACGGTGACAGCAGCTGGATGGCCTCGGTGGCTGCTTCTCCCAGCTGCTGGGTACCGGCGCGGGTCCCCGCTGCTGCAGGGAGGGAGAGCATCTTTTCCCCGGCAGCATCCTCTCCGCATCACCCCGGCGTTCCCAGGCAGCTGCCGCTCCCAAGGGATGGTCCAGCAAATCCTGCAGCTGCGGGAGGCAGCAGCTGGATCGCCACAGAGCAACGCAGCGCCCATGCGAAAAGGGGAGCTCTGCTCATTGCAAATAAAAGTAGCCACGGGGTGGACTGCTGCGTGGTAACCTGCGCTGCTGCGCGGTCACCAGAGGAGCGTCTGCCTCCAGAAGGCAGAGAGCTGACTTAAAGAAGTAATCGATTTAGCGGAGGAAAACGTAACACAGGTGCTGGGTTAACTCCACCTGAGCCAAGCATGAAAGTGAAGCGATTTGCTGGGAAAGGAGGGAAAAAGAAGACAGGGCAGGAAGGACTCAGGTTGTGGGAAGTGTTAAGATGGAAGACTGAGTCATGTGAATGTGATTTAGGGTAGAGTGGGAAGTTGATAGAAATCTTGTAGGAAGGCTTGGATTTTTCTTAGCTTTGAAAAGCGTTCAAGAATTCGCTGCCTTTCAGTGATTCTCACCCATTTCCCTGTAATTGGGGGAAACTTGTTGAAGGGGGATTGCTGTTTCCTGTAAAAGGCAGCATTAATAGCAGAGTGGGAATATTTTGGAACAACTTACTGCTATTACTGGTTGTGGCCTACTATTAGCTTTTATTTAGGAAAGCCTCTTCCGGAAGAATGTGTTAGAAAGTTGTTTGCCACTCTCCCGTGCTACTGTAATGCTGGGCAGTAAGGATCTGGGATGCACTTGTGTACCCCAGTTTTCACCACTCTGTAGTTTCTAAGAATCTAGAGGTGACCAGGAAACTGGCTTATAACGTCCAATTTGCTGGAAAGGGAGAATCTATACTTTTGACCCTTTTCCATATTTTGCTCAGCACAGAAAGGAACAAAAGCGCAATTAAGAAGGAAGAAATACCCTCTACAGCATTACCAAAGTGCCAATAAAGAGCTTCAGAAATGCAGTTCTCATTGCAAGTAAAGATGGAACAGCCAAATAACAGTTGTATACATTGATTTTGCACTGTAACTATAGGCTTACTGAGCAGTATTGAGGAATATTAACTGAATATCCTTGACCAGAATTCAGAAAATTATAGCATCATCAGAAGTCCTTTATCTACAGAACTGTATATGTAAAACTGTAAATTTTAATGGCCTTTTTTAGAATTTTCAATAGGTAATAAGTAACCACCTTGCGTTGCAGTCTCTGTGGGAAGAGGGAGGATAATACCTGATTGGTATTCTAATCTGAGAAATCACAAAAAATTGGGCTAGAAAAAAATGTATGTATCTAAATGTATTTTTTTCCTGACAACATGAGCTTTCTGGGTAATAATTTGGTTCTGAAAATTTCTGGAGGTGGTTTCTGTAATAAAAAAGTCTCCAGGGTTTATGCGCTTTCAGGGAATGGCAAAAATTACCATGTGAAGTAGCACCAAAGTTAGAAGACAGGATAGTGCTCCTGCTTTGCTAGTGGTGGTGATTTGGAAGAACTGCTTTACTTTTCCATGCCTCAGTCTTTATATGTATGTATAACGGGCATAATATTATTTCTCCTCTGTGAAAAAAACTGAATTAGGTCCATGCGTAAGAAGGTCCTGTATGGGAATTGGACTTCATTACTGTGTTTGAGTCTAACCCAAGAAGGGTTTTCTGTAAGCCTGCCTAATGAAATGAGACAGAAGTAGAAATGTCTGCTTTGGGCATCCTAACAGCAGAAGTTGGGGAACTTTTCGTAGGAACTTGGCATGGTTTAGCAGTATGAAAAATGCAGTGTTAGCGCTTCCAGTGCTGCATCAAAAATGCTGTGGCCATGGCCAAAATACAGCCTATATAAACACATTTGGCTTATGCAAATGTCTTCGGAATACATAGGTAAGTCAATTTTGTAGTGAAAAGGTTTACTGCTTGTCCCCCGTACGCTGGATCATAGGTGACATCTGTCTTGACTCGGAAGGACTCGGCAGATGTTCCATATTGCTTGATTTTATCTAATTTACTAGGATTGTGATTGTCTGATTACCGTGAACCTGATCCAGTTTGTTATTGCTGGGTGATTAGATAGCATGTATGTGATCTGCCTACTCCCGTATAGAAGATGCTAATCATATATTACTGATCTAAAAAGTCTAGCATAAATCTATTAAAATACCTGTAAAATTAGACTAGAGGTTTCCTCAGTACCATCTGGCTGCCAAATGTGGCATTAGGAAATAATAGCTTTCGGTCTGTGAGAGTGGTAGAAAAAAATTTACAAAATGGTTTAACCTTTCTGGCTGTAAGAGCACCATAACTTCGGCATCTGTTCTAGTCCCACTTAAATCACTGGCTTTTTTGACACAGATTTTTTTAACTTAGGGTAAGATGAGATCCTGCCTGTAGACACGGCTTCATTTGTCCTACAAATCTGTGTGTGTCTGTCAGCCAGCGTACAACCATTCTCCATTCTTTGATCTTGTTTGGGGGGTTTTGTGTTTTGTTTTGGTTTTTTTTTTTCTTTTCTTTTTTTTTTTTTTCTCTTACAGGAGCGATAGAAATGTATTTTCTCTGGCACTGCCAACAGTAGAAGCCCTGCCTGAAATTAGGAATGGTTGCTATCCCAGCAGAGTAAGTTTTACTTACAACGTTTTAGAATCATGTCCTTTGTTTTTACCATTTGATGTTATATTCACTTTTTTGGCCTTGCTGTACAGTATATATACATGCACACGCATGCATACATACAAGTGGAAGTAAAACTGTTAGTTACAGAAGTTCGATCTTGCATTTAACGAAGCTGTGAAATTGTGATGAAAAGCCCGTAGGTAGTTGGGACATGGAAGAAATGCAGAACCAGGACGCTGGAACTGGCAATGCAGAGAGCATTTTCTAGAAAGACAAAGTGTGTCCTGCTCTCCCCGCAATTTTTGGCAAATATTTTTTGGTTCAGTACCTAACTGAGGGGTAAAATGGTAATTATTTTCACTGTGGATAATGATACATCTCAGAATAGGGAATCAAACTTCTATGCCTTGTTGTATTTTCTTTTCACTTCCTTGGACCAAATGAATTGGATTACACTGTGGAGCAAAATGCTGGAAGTTTCCATTTTTAAAATTATGGAAAGCAAAGTAAATAGAAAGAAAGCATGTGTTCCTTTGTATTGTATTTTTATGGAGGTTATAACCAGAGTTGTTTTCTTACGACTTTAAGCTGAGTTGTTATGAGCAGTTATTCTTACGAAGTCAGTATGGACCAGATCCAGAGTTGTTCAAGCAAATAGCCAGATTTCCAGCGAATTCAGTGTTCTTTTGATCAGGCCCTTAATCTTCTAGAAAATGGTGAGCTTAATAGGACTATTGTGTATGCGGTGCTGATGGTATATGGAGTTCGCTTTTGTGCCTAAAGGAGAAGGTGGAGATTTACTAACTGGTATTCTGTAAGTATTGTTTTACTTCATTGTCATTCTATTCCATTTTCAGCTGTTTTTGTATATAAAAAGTTCAAGTAAATCCCGTTTAAAAGGTCTGCTTTTGTGTTAAGGTACTTAAAGTTTAATGTCTTTGTGTCAAAGAGCTTTTATGAAAGAAGATTTGTCCAGGCATATCCTGTAATAAACATCTGGAATCTGCAGGGGTTGGCTAATGGTGGCTATATAGCAAGAATAGAATTTAACTAGCTGGCTTTACATCAGGATTAATTTCTCTCCCCGCCACCCCTCCTTTTTTTTTTAATTTTTATTTAATCCGCTAAATTTTCTCAATTCACTTATTTATTTTGTAATCTGAATATTTATGTCCTATCATGGTTAAATGGTCTTAAATAGTCTTCTGGTTCATTGGTAGTACCAAACGCCTCATCCTGGATGGATGCAGGGAGGGCTGCATGAAAGCAGATTACATCTTTGCACGGTATTCACTGATTAAGTGTTTGAAGAGCAAAATTGCTCATCTTTAAAGACAACTTCCTTTAGTACAAAATATATATGAAAATGAGTATTTCTAGATTAGTCAAAAGCAAAATCTGCCACGGAGGTAATAGGCATCATTTGTATGTGGGCTAGAAGTTTAATTAGGATTAAGCAAAACAGAAAACTAGAGCTTTAGCCTATCTGATATAAACCAGAAGTGAAAGCCCTTAAACAATTTGGGGTGGGGATGGAATTTAAGATGGAAAGGGAAAGGCAGTGAATAGTTTCAGTAGTAATAGTGGGGATGAGGAAGAATTGCAGAAAATACCATAAAAGAATAAGGAAGTATATGTTTGCGAAGGTCCCAGAGGGAAAATTAGGTAAGGAAAGTTCTAGCAAATAAGAAGTAGAATATGAGGTGGTAATCCCTCCACTACATTTATAGCCCTGTGAACGAACAAGCGAAAACATAATCCTTATTTTGGATGTGATGATGCTGAAGGGTAACGAGCTGTAATGACAAAAGTCACTGTCAAAGTTCTCGGATGACAATAGGAGGTTTTAGAAAACAATTTTAAGTGTATGACTTAATCGGTAATTCTTGGAGAATTATTATTGCTGACAGTCCAGGAACAGATTAATTGAGTCGATGTGCAGAGATAAAGTTATCATCTCCCAAATTTAGCTGCCCTTACCTAAAGTACAGCTTGACTCTTACATGTGAAATGAGGCTAGGTCAGTCAGGGTGGCAGTCAGTCGAGTGAGTCAGCTCTTGGGCAGAGGCACAAACCCAGGTTCAGTCCACCGGGCAACGGAAACGGCGTTTCCATGTGCCACCAGTGCTTGCTGGGGCAACACCGGGAGAGGTTTACCAGGAGCCCTGCACCGCCAGTAATACAGTGGAGACGATGCTGACCGAGGACCCGGAGGAAGCTGGTTCACCTCAGGACCTTGTCGTCTCTCAGAGCATCCCTTCAATGATTCCCCGTGGGCCTTCCAGCAAAGCGAAGATTTTAATTACTTTGAGGAAGAAGGAGAAAAATAAAGATGTAAATGAGAAACGCATGCGGCTACAGATGCTTGCAGGTGTTCGCTGTCAATCCCTTTGTTCAAAAAGTACTCAGCCCCATTTGATTCTGAAGGAGGAAAAAAATTTGCTTCTGAGATATTTAAAACTAATTTTGTTCTCATTTATGTGGGAAGATAAATTGTGATACTTATGAAACTGTTTCATTTTAATTATGTATTTTAAAAGATGCTTAGTATTCAAGGATGGTCTGAATTTAGTCCTAGGAAGTTTATCTTATTGCTCTGTGTATTTCACCTGTGGATCTAATTGTGAAAAAAGCAGATTACAAAGCTGCAAGTGAAGTCTCATTGTATTTCTCTGCTGTTCTACCTCAGTTTTTTCTGAAGGCCTCTTTCTGCCTTAAGAGGCCACCTTTTCTAAGGCCATAGACTGTCTTGTATCTCAAACTGCTAATAAATGCCAACTACTATTAATTACGGTGTTGGTGTGTGGTTTACATTAAGAACAGCATGATTACTTTTAAAACCAGAGTGGCTGCAGTCTGTTGCAACAGTATGAGCGGGTAGCAGGTCTTCCTAAGTAGGGGTCACCCATAAATAAACTTTCTCAGAGCAGAACTGTGCAGACTTGTGCATTTTGAGGTTAATCAGTGCTCGTGTGGTGCCTCTCCTTCCAATCATCAAGCTTTTAACAGAGCACAGGGAAGAGCCATGCATAAGCATCATCTGAGTTTGGGATGTCTCTGCCCTGTGTGACCTATGGGCTTGTATCCATATCCTGAGTCTGTAGCGGGAGAAGACTGCAGGAGACGTTATCTCTGCCCTTCTCCCTCTTCACCCAGTGTCATTCAGGTGGGATTATCAGAGTGTTCAGCTAAATTCATGGCCCTAAGCATGTGGGAATCCAGGATCTCTTGTGTGTTCTCTCCCTCTTCTGTGGGGATCCAGGATCCCTTGTGTGTCCTCTCCCCCTTCTGCTTAATTGACTTCCTCCTAAACAAAGAGGCATTTTCTCTTTTTCCGTCTGTCCTTCCCCCAAATATGATTCTGACATCATTTTATCATGTGTGGAGGTGACTTCAGACTTATGTGGTCTGGGTTTGTCTCTCTTCACTGGCTTGGTAGGTTCTATGGAGCCTACTTGTCCACACAAACACTTAAATTAAGTGCCTGAGGTTAGCCAGTGGGAAATATGCCTTGAACCCTCTACCATGGACTTCCGTGTGCTAGACCAGACATAATATGTGCCTCAGATTTTATAACTGTAAGTATTTTAATTATACGGATGCATGTTACTAATGAAGGAATGTAGTAAAATTTAATTTTACTATTGTAGTGTGTCGTATGGGTTCGGTTTTTAAGTTGAAATGATGATATGTAGGGCCAAAATCTTTGGCGAATTCCATATTTAAAAACAATTAATTCAGAAAATTTTGTTCATTAATGAAAAAAAAATTGTTCATTAATGAAAAAAAGATCTAAGATACTTGTTTGAAACGAACTGAAACGAAGCTTACTTCTGGTCTTCGCAGTTTCTGCAATTACATGAAATAGTAGAGTTTGGTTTAATTGACCATGCTTGATGTGTTTGCATGTTACTTATTTTAAAATCCAAGGCTTAATGTTAAAGTTAGAATTTGAATAAGATAAGTAGACAAATACAAATTTTTTATATACACTAAGCTTTTCACTCACTATGATGCTGATGCTTAGATACCCTATTTAATGATAGTTAATACAGTGATACTGATTTTGTCCCTGCTGTGTTCATTATTAACCCCAGAAGGTAATGGAAATCTTATTAGACTCGGTACTGGATATTAATGCCGTGCCTGACTATGGTATGAAAAAAATGAAGAAAGAGCCTGCAAACATTTCTAAGTTAATTGCCTGACTTGGAAACCACTAATGTACATGAGTAACATTTACTCACGCAGATTGTCTCAGTGAATTCAAAATCTCTCCGATGGGTGGTTGCAGAACAAGGCCATAAATCACAGCTTTATGGAAAGTCTAAGAAATGTTAATGGGAAGGCACCCACAAGGTACTATGGAAACTTAATAAGTGCTCATGAACAGTATTTTAAAGGCGTATATAATTAAATAAAGGTACTGGTCAATATTTAAAAATAAAGAAGAACGAGAAGTTGATCTTAGTTCATCTATATGTATTAAAAAAAAATAATAAACTGGAACAACCATCAGCTCATCATAGTTGTTTCTGTTCTACCACATCCACCAGGTACCGTGTTCCTTCACACCTGATACACCAAATCCAGTGGCTGAGTGACACATACCTCCACTCAGATTTTTTCATTTATTTTTGTGGGTGGCCAATGCTGTAGTAGCATCAGTGGTTGGGCAGGTGCCTGAACCACGGAGGAGCCCGACACCCTGCTTTCACACGGGAAGCTGCATCAGGACAAACTCTGATGGCGCCTGTCTTATGGCTAAGTGAAAATGCCGTGGTAGCCCACCAGGCTTTCAGCTCTGTCTCATGTACATTAACTGTGTGGAGATACCTAATGGGACAATGGCAAGCTCATGGCCAAATGCAATTCCTGTCTCAAGGAAGGTGACTTTTTTTACCACCCGACTGCAGGTAGGTTCTTATCAATCCCCTTCTGGCCTAGTCTATTTGGGTGTCTGTAGCCAGGTGCAAAGAAGCTCTGCAAGAGGGATATACACAGCTTGAAAGTATAAAGCAATTATTTATTCATCAGCACACCTGAAGTGTAGCTAAGAGTTAACGAGGTGCTGGGGTGCTACCCCTGATAAGGCAGCTGGGGAGGCTTTATTGTCTCTGTGGGCCTCCATTAGGAGGGGAAGGCTGAGCTGAGTCTTCATGGTTCCCTGGAGCAGGCCTTTGGTGTTGCAGTCTTTCACCAGTTCCTTCAGCACTGGTCACCTTGTCTGATGAATCTTGCTGGCCTCATTAGATTTCCTGGTAAGTTTGATTTGTATATAGGGTTTTGTTGTGGTTGTACCGGATTTTTTTTTTTCAGGCTTGTATACTTTTTTTCAGGCGGATGTTGTTTTCTTCTCTGGGTTGCTGGCTGGGAAGCAAGGGTGCCCTAGGGTGATGGTGGCTAACAGCAGCCCAAATAGAGCTATAGTGAGACCTGGTGCAGTGGCAGCACCCATCCCCACCAACATGCTGCTGGCAAGTGTCTTGCCCTGCCTATGGGTGGCCTGGGCCCTGTGTGGGCTGGAGGACTACCAGACCCTGTTAGATGTACAGGCTCTTTGAGCCCACATCCAGTAACTGCCTCAAAGGTTGTTTGCTCCCCAACAGAATGGGCCTTGTTGCTGGCCACGTGAGTGGGGCAGAAGGTGGTGGTGGAGGAGGAGAAAACAGGCCTTTCCGAGGGTGATCCACAGGGCCGACTTCAGATGCTCGCTAAACCTATGGAGCTGCCACGTAAAAAAGTAAATTCTGTTACACTGAGTCTTTAATGTGTTTAGTTCTCCCTGCCCTGGCAGTATTTCATGCAGGTTGGGGTGAGGTGAGGTCTCCCCTTGGTGTGGGTCCCTTTTGGTCCTGTTCCACCAGGGGTGCTGGCATGACAGGGCCCTGGTGGCCACAGACAAGGCCTCAGTGAGTGCATGGCCACTGCACCAGGCTCTCTTCTCTGTGAGCATGAGGCCATGGGGTGCAGGAGGGCAGGCCCTGTCTCTGCCACGGTGCTTGGGGAGCTCTCACACTCAGCAGGGTTCTGAGAGCTTAGAAATGAATGACTGGATCCTTGTATTTCCTCTAGTTGATGGTTTGGCTTGAACAACTTATCTTCTGGTTTTGGCAGATGACCAAGCAATCAGGAGCTGTGGCAGAATTGGCACACAGGTACTTGTGGTGGGGGTTTGGGGCTTGACCAGGGGAGTGTGCTGCCTTGAGAGGTCAGTCTTGGCATCAGGAACCAAACTGACAGCTTTGAAGTAGGCCGTCAGTCTGTGGACTCTGTCACAGGAATTCTCAGGCACCGAGCAGCCAGAAAACCTTTTTGGCTGCCTCTCCAGGTGCCCCGGACTCCCAAACTAAAACTTCATTACTATTTACCTGGTAGTACACTATAGATACTATTCACTGAAGTATACCCAAGGTGGTTGGTCTGTAGCCAGCAGTCTCTGGTGGCATTACCAGCTGGCTTAGCAGGGTCAGGGCAGAGATGAAACAGATCTGGGGACAGGCTTAGTGGATATAAGTTACACTGCATTTTTATGGCAAACGTAGATTAATTCATTGCAAGTGCTGGCTTTTTTTCATTCTGTGGGCAACTATTTCTACCTAGAGGCTTGAGTGGAGTAGGTATTGAGTTTTGCTCGGAGAAAAGGCCTCATTTTACAAGGGCGCTTCAAGTACATATATCAGCTTATTTTGAAAGCTGTCATCCAAGCAGTTATATTTTAATTACCCATCTCTTTCTCTGGAGCCTTGACAAACAGAATACTAGGCCCGGCTAAGAAATACTCTGTTCAAAGTTTGTAGTCTTGGTTCTGTGTCTCTGTCAAACTTTAGGTGTTTTTTTCCAGACAAACTCAACAAGGTTCAGGACTTTAAGCTTGAAAACTTTGTTGGCAGGCCACAATGAAGCTGGTGTAATTGAAATAAAAAAAATATGTATGTAGCATTAAATTAAATGCATGCTTTCTGTGCCATCCAGATAATGAGTATGTTATATTAGGCAAAGAATCAACTTTCCTTACTATACTTTAAACATTCTAAGTTATCTAAACTCCATGCCTGTATTCTGTGTGTGTAATGAACAGCCTTCAAAATGTGGGCCAAGGACTCATTCTTTTTCTTCAGTAGGATCTGTGTTTATAAAATGCTTATGGATGTTGGAAATTAGAAAGAGGTAAAACAACTGATGCCAAAGTAGAAATAGTAGAAAAGAATATTTTTCTGTGTGTTTTCTTAGTGTTGGTGTCATTTATCAGAGTAAGCAAGTCATAGACAAAATATTCTAGAGAAATCATTATTACTGCATTTTGTGTACGTGAAGAATGAGCCTCTGGATGGAATAAGCAGGGTAATATTCTCAAGTAGCAGACTACATCAGTGCTGAGCAGGAAGAACACTTGAGTTTTAATAGTGTAAGTACAGTAGCAAGCCTTGCTTTTATCTGGATTGTATCATCAGAAATAACACATTGCTTTGCAAATTATCTTAAGGTGTTTTTTTTAAACTTTCTTCTCAATAACAAATGATCTCTTCCTCTTCCTTTGTACTCAGGGCCTATTATCACTTTTACCTGTACTACATTAAACTTTCTCTGCCAGTATGAAAATAAGTTGTATAGCACAGGTTGTAGAAGAAATTCTTCACTATCACAGGTAGAAGAGCACCTGTTTAGCCTGGGAGTTGTATATCTAGGTGTAGCTAAAGCAAAAGGTTATGACACCTACAAATAAATATGTTAATTGGGATGTGATTAACTTAGATTCAAGGCAAACTAGCACAAAACTGTCCTAAGATGGCTAACAAAAAATAGTACATGAGTACTTTGTAGCTTACTTAGCTAAACACTGATGTCTTAGCCAGATACAATGTATCACCAAAGGGGCAACAAAGATGAGTATGTTTGCATGTAGGAAACATCCAAATAACAAGAAGCTGCAAGATAAATGTGCAGTGTCCTACCAAATGCACAGGGGTGAGTGGCAAAACCAAGATAAGCATTATTGGAAGTAGATGAGCCCCTCTTTGGAGGGGTGAGGGGGAGCAAGTTGCACAGAATCATCAAGGAGGAGGAAGGGTGGAGAAGACAAGTCTGTCTCAGCCCCAGCTTTCCTAGCTGAGATCATGTGTTCTGGCCTGACCATGTTCACCTCTGCCATGAAGAGCCATCATCAGCTCTGAGGCCTTGAGTGCCACTCATAGCTGGTTTAGGATAGAGGTGTGAAAGGCTGACATGCAGCAAAAATGATTAACGAGGTGTAAGGGTTAACCATTAGTATGTTGCTGCCACTGAGTGAGCTTAGGGCAGCTTTGTTTTAAAGTTTAAAGCTGGCCTGATTTGTCATTCCTCTAAGCCTTTCCACCATAGTGCACTATAATTCCCTAAGTGACATGTTGAGATAATATGTATTAATTTGCAGCACAGAGCTGCTGTTCTTGACAAAGGAAAGTCACAATCGGAAGGAGCAGTGTGTTTAGAGGAAGGGAGATGGTTGTGCTCTTTTACTCTTTGAGGAAGAAATCTGTAAGACCATAAGACTTCTGATAGTTGGATTTGGCTTGAAGACAGCTATAGATGGGGGCGAAAAGTAAGAGAAAAGTCCAAGGATTGACTGTTCTGCTAAGGGCAAGTGCTTCAGTGTTGTGATTTAAAACTCACACCTGCTGCTGCTCTTGCAAAACTTAGGCAGGGCTTTAAAAATAAAAGTATGTGTTTAGCCAGAAGTCAAGGAAAGACTAACTACAAACAGAGTGGACTACCCTGGGAGGGGTGCCATTTACAGTGCATCACTCATGCTAGTGGAAGTTAGTGTTGTAACCTGAGGTGCAACTGGTTTTACTTTGCTTAGCATTTTCCTTGTGATGATCAGCTCCTTGCTAGGGACCAGAGAGCCTCACACCTTGGCCCATAAAATGTTGAATTTGGCTTCAGAAAGGTGGTTATCCACAGATTGTTCTATTTTCAAACAGTTAACTGGGATGCTTACACTAATGGCTATTACCTTTTCATGTCAAATGACTGAATTATTGGTTGGGAATATTACATGCTCACATGCTTTGTGCAATGAAACTGCAGGCGTTCTTTATCTCCTTTAAAGATGTGATTGCTTTTTTTATTTAAAAGTCTGTTACAAATAGAATATAGAGCAGTAACCCTTGCTCCTAAATGTAGGCAGTAATCTAATTTGAGCTATAGAAACTGACTTCTTGAGCATTTGGTGAAACTTCTAGTCCTTCTGGAGAAATAATTGTGTGTTAATTAAGAGCCAGAATTCCATGAGGCTTATTAGCTGTCTAGCTGGATCTGAGAAGCAGAAGGTTGAACAGAGTTTAGCTAAAATTTAGAACTGTTAATTAGTCTCCTTTCTTCCTGATCTCCTTTCTATTTTCTTGGTTTTGGTTTGTGTAGCACACTTTGAATGACCCGTGAGAAACTACTGTGCTTCTGACATGATAGCTCCCAGTTGTAAATGCTGTACTTTACTAGCTGTGAAAGAATAAAGCTTTAAAAGAGCTTGGCTTCCCTTAGCTACAAGCTAGCTTGTTATGGAAGAAGTGACAGAAAGTGGAAAAAGCAGGCTGGCTAATCTTGTTAAATTGGCTGAATAATTTTGCATTCAAGATTTGTGAACTCTACGCTGGAACACACAGATGCTTTAATAAACTTTAGATGACCCGTCTTAGTTTAGCGCTTTTTACAGGTTTCAGAAAATGTTTGACAGGTGTATAGAAACCTAAACTTGAAACAGTCCTCCTTATAGACCTCCATTTTGGTAGTTATGAATATGGGAATTTGTGAATGTGTGAGGGTTGTACTTCACTGATGCATGCCTGGGCAGGATCAGGGAGGGGAAAGTAGACCCTGAAACCTGTTTTAGTATCTTTGAAAGTTTGTTAAACAGCACATGTAGAGATGTGAACTGTTCCCTCAGGTTTTTCACTTGGATATATATTATGATTAAGTTTACTTTTTTGGCGGATAGGGGTGAGGGGGATGCCAGCATGCAGCACAAAACTCCCTGGGACTCTGGTATGATGTGAGGAGAGCTGAGGAAAACAGCTGCTATTTCAGCTCAATGGCCCCTATACCCCCCAGTGAAATCATTTTGAGCCTGCTGAGTAGGAACAGTTTAAAGGTCTATTGTAAAAGACACAAGAATTCTATTCATTAATTAGACTTGTCAGAGTTTGCTTTGTGTTTCCAATGATGAATACCACTTTATTCCAGAAGTGTAGTTAAGCCTTTAAGCTAATTTGACTTCCGGCTCCACTCCTATTTAATGCCTCACCTTCAGATGTTTTGTTGTTCGAATCACTGAAATGTTTATATTTTCCTTTCAGTTTATAGTATGTCTCAACCTAGATATTTGCATTATATAAATGCATTTGCCTAATATGCACTGCAAAACAGAATATGCATCAGAATGACTAATCCTGTTAATTTAACTGGTTTCACACCAATGTGGCGTGCCTGTATTTTAGTTCACAACTGATGTGGGGGAGAGAGGGGCAAGTGGGAAAGGGAAGTGCATGAAGTGTAGTGTAGATGGTCCTTGAATTATAAATGGAAAACCTACTTGGATCTGTAAAAATACCCTAGTAGTGCAGGTTAGCTGTGTAGTATGACTATCATACTTCTACAGTCCTATTGTTTCAAGCATTTGGGGGTGATGTTTTTTTTTTCTTCTGTATTTTTAGTTATTTTCCCACTCTTTAAAAATATATATTTACTTTTTATTAAGGGTAGACTAGGTATAATGCTTAAAGCTAAACTTGAGGAGTATCTGAAACAATAGATTACCTGATCATAATTGTGAGAAGTCTAGGTATGCATGAATAAGAACCCAAAAAGCTCTGTTACAGGTTGCACTTAACTGTGTGATTCTCTGCGTAGTGTTTGAATTATTCTAGTACTAAATTCTGGGTTGGTTTCTTGTTACTACACTAGCTTTTCTGTCAAGTATACTGCACCGCATTCTGACCTGACAGCCACTTGGCAAGAGTTGCTTGCTTGGAACTACAATAAATACCTCTAGTTTCATGTTAAAGGATTGTTTTTATAAAGGATTCTTCTTAGCCATATGCAGATAAGGTGCTAAACTGTATGTTTTTGGACAACTAAATCCTCTTGATTTGATAGAAGAAAACTACCTTTTAAAATTATTAGTGGATTTGTGATTTCAGTAGTCTTTAAGTAACTGTGATTTGGAGAACTCAATATCTGGATGGGAAGAGCTCAGATTCCAAGATATTTTGCCTAACACTGTTTGCTTGAGGAACACCTCTGCATGTATGCCTTGATACTTAATTTGTAGCATCTTTTTAACTCAGTTTCTCTTCTGATTTGCCCTCTGAGACACTGACACTGACTTAGCTGGCAGCTGTTGCCTCTTGGTCTGTAGAGTCTCCCTGTGTTGTTGGAATGTCCTGGGTATAATTTGCACCCGTTTCCCAGTTATAGACTGCTTTATTCAAAATGTAAATGCAAGCAAAGGTACTGCATTGTCCTCACTGTGTCAGTTCAAGACAACATATGTGTGGGGGCTATGTAGACTGACAAAGGTAGTTTTAAGATTATAACAGTATCAACAAATAAAACTGCACTGAATTTCAGTGTTTTGAAGAAACACCTTTGGAGTGGTATCAGTTGAAGTGTAAACTTGATCCTGTCAGGAAACAGCTGGTTACTTTTAAAAGATGACAACAAAGTATTATCTTAACACTGAAGGGGGGAAGATTCCTCTTTTTAAGAAATACACTAATAAGATGAATGCATGGTATTGTAGAGCACCATTTAGAATACTTAGTTACTTACCAGAACATAATGGAAGATACATACATGCCTACTAGGAAATATACAAACACAGACCTAAATTACATGGAGTTATATTGTAAAATCTCTTGGATAATCCGGAGAAAGACAAAGTAGATAAGTGTTCCTTTGTTCTTCTGTTATTTTATAGTCCTCTGTGTTGCAGGATTAGCTTGGCAACACTCCTTTGTGGTAGCTGATAGTTTTCTATAGCACCTGACCAAGTCTATGGGCATCTACATAGATGGAGATACTGCTTCTATAATAAACTCTGCATCCCAGGTTCAGCTTCCTTCAGTGGTCTGGAAGCCACTATATGAAAAGGATGTTATAAAATCAAACTCTGTTTACTTCTCTAACTTACAGTGCGTAAAGGAACGTGATGCTTACTCTTAATACTACCATACCCACTTTTTCTACCACAGTTAATTAAAAGTATGCCTTCAAAGAAGGTATTAACACAAGAATCTAGACCAACTGTGAGTGTCCTATTCAAAACCATGTCAAAGACACTGTGACCTTATTTTCCTAGTCCTTGTGTGTTATTAATTTGCTTGGGGTTGTACCCTGTAATTCTCTGTGCTGAAGCAAGCTGAATTTCTGAATCTTTCTTGGCAAATCGAAGGTGCCCTTTTAGGATGTGATATAAGGACTGAATTTTTCTGCTTTTTCAGGCAGAAAAGAGGAAGGCTTGAAGTTTCATGAGATAGGTAGTACTGCAATCCAAACATAAAAAGCTAAATGAAACCCATACACATCTGAAGTGATGGCATCGGCTTTGTCAGTGTGGGACAGACACTGAGGGCCCCTGCCTGTCATCCAGGGAGTATTTTAGAGGTGAAATCTCTGTGCCAAAAGAGGGAGATTAGCACATGGAAGGACACCTTTGTTTATAGGTCTGTGGGGTGCAATCCAAACTGTAATTCCTCCTTCTGAAAAGAAAGCAGACAAATCATTACAGATTTGGTATTCAGAATAAGTGAGCCTATATGAACTAACCCTTTTTAACTCTTGCAAGCTGAAGTTAAATGATATATAAAACTGGAAATCCTGTTAAGCTGCTTGTTTGCTTTCTAATGGTTAAATGGCTCAAAGGCTTTAGAAAAATCAGGAGTTTGCAAAGTATAAGTCTCTAGTGTTTTATACTGTAGTTGAAAAATGCTATATCTCCATCCTAGTTTAGATCAGATCTGACAGATATGTTTAGCCTTTGTGCCTTAATGCTACTGCATATGTATGTGTATATAATATTCAAAATATGTATTCAGTGGAAATTGAATTTCAGTTAATATCTGCATTAAAATCAGGGATTCATGAGTGATAAATTGTTCACCTTTCTTTCCTGACCTAGGAGATGAACAGAAGAAAGCCAGTGATGATATGTTGTCAAGGTAAAATGACATTGTTTAGAAAGGGGGAATATTTGGAGTTCCTGTTTCAATGAATAACATTGCTGGAATGTTCACCCCATCAGGCAGCTCTGGAAACAAGCTTTCAGAAGGTCGCCAGCTCGAGCTTGTAACCTTGCTGCCATTTGTCTGGTAGGATCTCTCTTCATCGTAAACCTGAATGCATTTATTAGGATTGCAATGAAGAGAGAGTCTGAAGAGAATATTAAAATAGTTGCTATTGTGCCAGGAAGAAAATGTTTGTTTCCGCAAGTAGTGGAGCCCACAGAGCTGTTGAAATAAAAGGTCATTTTCAGACTGTGTGGAACTAAATAGGGTATTCTTGTGAAAGAAAAGAGGGGAAATGGGAAGGGGGGGAAAATGAGCATTATTTCTGTTACTCCCACAAAGAATCAAAGCAGAATGTTTAGATAGTCAATTCTTAAAATGTTTACTTTTTTAAGCCTATAATGACTAAATACTATGTTCAAACGATCCTTCAGACAGACACAAGTTGATTTTTATATTTTTTTCCCCTCAGATGCAGTGAGGTTGGGGAAAGAGGCAGGAAAAATGTAAATACTCTTGTTTTGTCTATCAAGTTGTTATGGAGTTTACTAAGGCTATTTTTGACTGTGAGGGACTCTTTGAAATGGGCAAGATAAGACACCCCACTTGCACTCTTTTAGGACTGGTACTTGAAATTGCAGGGGAGAGAGCAGGTATAACTGTTGTTCCCAATTTGCCTTAATAGGAGTCAGAATTTGCAGAAGTCTGGTCATATGCTGTCAGTGGCAGGAAAAGTCTCAAAGACGTTCTTTTGAAAATATTAAGTTGCCAAGGAGGAAATAAAGGTTGTGTTCTCCTTTTTATTTACTTATCTGTTCATATCTATTTACATATATTTCTGAGAGTGCAGGAAAAGCAGCTCTCCAGTTAAGAATTGTGGATTATAAATTGATACCTTTAGAGTAAAAGGAAAAACAAATGAGTATACTCCTTTATGCCCATATAGAGATATGACAGTGTATTGTCTGGCAGAAGCAACTATGGTTCTAAAAAGAACATCTCACACATGTTTATTCTGCTAGAAAACCTTTGAGACCTAATTTCATATGATCTGCTTTTCAGCAGTGAGCAAGGGAGAAAACTGCCAGGAAACTAAACCAAAGGAAACTTTTTCAAATGTGCACTAAACTGTAACCCTACTTGAAGCTCAACAGGAGAAGGCCAAATGCTATTCTTGTATGTACCACTCCTTTTTCTTTAGACAGCAATTTGGGCCCATTAGTCAAGTTTTCTGTTCTTGAGCGTGTCCCCCCGGCCTTGCCTCCAAGGTGTTAAGATAGTGAAGTTTGGCAGTTAGGCACTCAGGTCTTCTGAGAAATCTAGTGCTACACAGTGTTATGGGGTATGTTGACATCTGCTGCTGTAGGTACAGTCAAAGTCAAAAGAACATGACCAATATCAACAGTTAGACTGTTGGTTTCATTGTACCTGCAGAGAAAAAAAATAATCAGTGAAATCAAGATGCATGCTAGATCAGTTACTTCATTTCTTCATCTGCAGGTGAACAACCTGCCATTTTTGTATGTATTTCCTGGACTTAGGTCCACTAGATATATTGATGCTCTTAGAAAGTGGTGGACCAAGGACCTTGTTGTCTTGAAACAGTTTGCCTTTATGCTCAAGTTGTTTTTTATATTGGTAAATGTGGCTGCAGCTCAGGCCTTGTCTCTCATCCAAAGCATGAATGATACTGGGAAGGGTGGGCTCTGAAGGTCCTGCCTCTGCTTCCAGGGATACAGGTCATGCCGAATTTGGCAGTCTCGCCCACACTCTGTGGAGGATCATCAGCAAGCTTCAGTTTTTTCTTTGAAATGTAAATGATCAGTATCTCAACCACTTGAATACTAAACCCAGCAAATCAGAGTGTAATGCTGTATTCTCTTTAACCAGTCTTCTGAAGAGACCTGTTTTGTTTTATTTTTATATAGTACACTACTCCTCTTCCTGCTGTATGTTGATTTATCCTTTCTAAACTTTTGTTGGTGAAAGCTGACAGCCCTGAAAAAGCTTTTATTTGTTGGTAGGGTTTTGTGGGCACATTATACATAAAGGTCACTCAAACACAGATTTGCTGTTCTGCATTTGAGCTTGATGTTGTGTTGGTTCCAGATTTTTATGTAAATGGTGTTAGGATAGAATATTTATTACCAGTGAAAAGACAGCACAATCAATTTAAAAAAGCAAATGGTGCTGCACTAGATCACACACTTTCCTGGCTAAAAATAGCAAGTCAAATGCTGGGAGCTGCTGAATGCTTTCAATCCTCAACTCTAAGGTAGAATTTCAAATTAGGAGTGTTTCCCAATATTATGTCCTTGATTTAACAAACTTAAGTGTATCTTGCTGGGCTGAAGTCTATTGTTATACAGTAAAACAGTTAAACTGCAACCCCCTATAGAAATATTTTCTGAATACTTCTGAAATTTGCAATGTATTCTAGAAAACAGTTGTAAGGTAAGACCACAGCAGCTCCTCTCTTTTTTTTTTCTTCCCCCCAGAACTGTGTGTTTGTAACAGAGAGAGAGGGGATCTGTAGGTCCCTAAAAGCCTTTAAACTCTAATCTTTTGGTATTCAAGAGAACCAGTGGGCTAATCTAAAGACATTCTAGAACAAATAATGCTTTTTTTCTCTGTGTATTAGCAGCAACCTTTACAGAGGTTGCATACATAGTTTCTCTTAAAGGTTATTGTGCTAATTTAATTTTTAGATTTTCCTTGTACTATAAACATACATAATACTCCTATTTGTTTTCTTTATTCTAAAAATACTGAAACACTAACCACAGTATAAAAAGGGGACAATATATTGCTTCCATCAGCTTCATTCTGTATGCTAAATCAAATGGTAATAACAATGGATTTTAGGGTACTCATGACAGCTTTTCTTGGCTGCATACTATGAGTAGGAAAAGAGCGTGGAAGCAGGCCTGGTATTGCTTTGGAAGTAAAGGAACTATAGGTGCTTGAGAAAAAGAGAGGCTGGTTAAAGTGGTCTTTTTTTTCCTTAAATTAAGGCCATTTTTTCAGGACTTCGTTTTTAAAATGGGCTGTGTTATCAGTAACAGGAATCTTAATTGAGTATTCTTTTTTTTTCTGCCTGGATAATTTTTTAGCATGCCATAATATTGGTTATACTGTTCTGGAGGCTGTTCTGACCTGAACTCTCAAGTAAAATAATTTCTTATATAAGGCAAAATATCCTTCATATGTACCATAGATGTCCTTGGACTTCTATATACTTTACAACTCTTGCTAGTGTAATATTTTTCTTTCCTTCTGTTATTTTCATGGGATTCTGGGAAGTTACAGCCTAAAAATTGATTGTTAATTTTTTTTAAAGTCTATGAAAAGAAGCTCATGAAATGACTGCACAGGCCTTGCTTGTTTGGCCCCCATAGCCTCCATCCTGGGTCACTTCCCTGCCACTTGCTCCATTACAGCTTTTTTTTGGAGTTGACCCTTAACTTATCACCCTGTATTGTGGGGTCATGGGGTACTCCCTTGTTCAAGGGTCTACCCCTGTGAAGTTACCAAAGAACAGCTAGTGAAGACAGAAGTTATTCCCTGATGCTACCCACCATGTTCCCTTCAGCCTGGGGTCCTTCCAAGTGTTAAATGAGATAATGAACCTTCAGATTTAAATTTTCTTTTTTTTTTTCTTTGAAGATTAGTAACTTCTGGATTACAACTGTCAGAAATTCTGAATTTTCCCAGCCATAATAAAATGAAACACTTTGGGATCTAATGAAAGCATTGCTCACTCTTCTGCTGCTTTTGGTGGAGTACAGACATGTTCACTCCTCCCTTTTCTGTTCTTAATAGTCAGTAATGCCTTTTCAGGAAACTCCTCCAGTGGTTTTTTTTTTTTTTTGCTCATCTTCTGTTCACTTATTAGTCTGAAACTTGCTTAACAATTCTAATAGAAAACAATGAAGGAAAGCAAATCTTAACATTATGGTGTTTGAACTGTGGTGGTAAATGCAAACCCTCAAAAATATTCACATGCAGAAGACTTAGTTCATTCCCATCTGATGTTAGTGTTTTGTTTTTTTTTTTTTTTTTCTAAATTTGACAGCATGCTTCTTGTGAGAAGAACAGAACCAGTACAAAGACTAGGTAGTTATTTACCAAAATAAGTTTGGAATGAGAACGTTATTTTAAATAACAGCAAGCATTACAATAGTAAAATTTGGATGTGGAACTCTGATGGTGCCAGTTAAACAAAAGATTGTTTTGTTTTTTTTTTTAAACCAACAAAACAATAATGTCTCCTATTGATTTGTAGTCTGGTGCCAGACATTATTACTGCTAAAATATAGTCCATGTAAAAATCAATGCATGCATACTATAGTACATTAATTATTGTATGTTTTTTGTTTCCCAACTAGGTACTTACTGATTCCATATTAGGTCTTCAAATGATAAAAATCTAATGAGCCTTCCCTCTATAATCTGTTATACAATATTACTGTAGATGTAGAACTGATTTGCAAACTTTATGGCAATTTATGTTGTAATAGTTGTTTCCTAGTTCTTGAAATTATTCAGCTTCTTCAAAGACTGCATCCTAGAAAACAATCACTATGGAATTAGATGAGTAAGTGGAACGTGCATGTACCTGAAATGAGGTGCTAATACAAATTTTCATTAAAAAATACTTTTTTGTGTATTAAACTGTACATGTGCTTTGTTTTCTCTCTATCTGTACTCTATTATTAACACCATCAGAAGGGAGTAGACAGATGTACAATTTAACATTTTTGTTTTTAAATGAATGGCCTTCTATTACAGAGTTCTCTTCGGAGAAATCGTCTTGCATTAAGGCTTGTTTTTGTACATAAATGTGTAGTATTTTTGAAGCCCTTAATACTGCTTCAAATGAGCATAAAAAGCAGCTCATGAACGTGCACAAACAAACTGAAAACATGTATTACAGAAACAAAATCCCTTGCTATCCTGTAAATAGCTGCCCTCTCAAGTGCTAAGGAAATGTACTGCTTAGGATTACAGCTGGAGTTAAAACAACTAATCAAAACACATTTCCCATTTTCTAAAATAGATGTAGATGAAGGTGATTTTGACTTGGAAATAATTGCAATTTAAAAACACTCTACTGTACAGTCCCTAAACCTGATGTTTAACCTTGTTGAGCACTTTTTTTTTTCTTGACTTGAGTGCCTAGAAGCTCAACTTCTAACTTATTTTGCCCAGGTATTTGAGTGTCTAGCTCCCTCGCATCTTATTGTGATATGAAAATGGTTTGAATGATGCAGTAAGCAGTTCATGATGTTCTTTGCATGCACTGATATAGTTACTATTAATAAACTAAATGTAGAAGCCTAAAACCAGAGTAATGTGACAATGGACTCTGCTCTTAGTGTATAAGCACTATTAACATGGAGATCATGCCCAAACTTGCTAAGATAGGTACACATTTTACCATGAATATTCATTATAGCTACTGCCTTAATTCAGGCAAAGCCTAAGTTGGAGGTACAGCTTCCTAGAGAAATACCTCTGAGGGTATAGGCTAGGGAGCTATTGGAGGTAAGATAGAAAGACTGAATACTGTTCAACTTAAAGGTTGTGGAGGAAGGTTCAACAAAAACATTATCTGGACTTTCTGTATAAAACTTACACTGCCCTATATCAATTCCACATGTATCTCTAAGTGTCTCCCAGTACTCTGTATACGATACCTACAGTATAAGCATTGCATCTCCAAACACGCCTGGGAGAGAAGAAAAGCATAAGATAGCAAGGCCTAGCATGCTCCTCTGTTGCTTGTCTCAACAGGGAGCAGTATGTCATTTAAAGAGATTTGGAGCACTACAAATGCTCATCTGATCTAATTCCCTGGTGGAAAGATCAACCAGGTCCCATATGCCAAAATATATCTTGCAAATGTATCAAGGAAATCCTAAATTGATGCTTCTCCATATGCCATGACTATTTTCAGTAGTATGTGCAATATGACACAAACATTGACAAACCCCTTCATACTACTGAAATCTTTAACTGTTTAAGTTTTATCTTTTTCCTTCCAGAGGAAGGAAAGTACCTGTACTTCTGCGTATGTTCTCTCAAAGTCAATGGCATGCTCAGTAACGCTTTTGGTGCAAGTAACTCATTAGTATCTTCCAACCAAAAAAAGTTGTCCTTCAAAACTGATATTGATGCTCAGAACTGATTTCATGGCTGGGTGATGACCAATTATGTTCCTAAATTAAATGTGTAACTAATGTGTTGTCTTGTAGAAGCAGCAAACATTTTCAGGAGTAAAATTCAAATTACTCTCCCTGTATTTCCGTTCTTCAGAACTATAAAGTGATCAGAATTCATTAGCAATGATCATGTTCCATGGAAGTCTCTCTGGGCTTAAAATCTTTCTGTCCCTACTTGCCCACTGAAGAAGCATCACATGAACAATTTTCTTCATACAAGACTTTGAGTTTGGCATTGGCAAAAAGGACAGGACCTTCATTGATTCTTCATCAAACTAGTCTGTCATTAAGTCACGTAAGGGAGGAACTTGTATCCTGAAAACCTCTTAAAGAAAAAAAAATAAAAATCAAAAGATGAGTGGGAACTGGTTAAAGATGTGACACTAGTCCTTCCTTGTTAGGCATGTAATGAGGGGAAAATGCTCTGTGAAAAGTGGTAAAGAGAGGAAGATGCTTTAAAGTACAAGATCTTAAAAATTTCATAATTTCTGGATTATTTTTTAATCCACATCTGATATAATCAAGTATATTTTCATACAAAGAAGACTGGAAACTCACTTGAGGTTTTAAAAGAACACTTTTTCAGACAATATGTCTTGAAAGCCTGAGATTTTTAAAATAACAGGTTTTGCAAAACCCATTTAAGAACAGTTTGCAGGTGAAATAATTTTCTATCCTTCACATAATGGGTGAAACGTGGGAGGAGTTGTGATCATCTGAATCGTGATTTCTCTGCAGTGCAGTTGCATGTCCTCATGACAAAATCACAGACCCAGAATATAAAATTATAGATTAGTTATGCATATTTTAAAAGTGTTTAAAAGACTTGCTAAGCTCTAAATTGTAGTGGAGTTGTTTCAATAATCATTCAGAATTAACTTACAGAGCTTAATAAAGCTAAAGTTGACACAGAGCGTGGATATCTGCAAATACAACAATGTAGGGCATGTTCATTTGGAAGGTTTCTAGTTTTGATAGTGGATTTAGAGTTTGAATCTACATTTTCCAATGGTTTGCCATGGGTGTGTTTGTCCACCTTGATTTAAAATAATTTTAGCCGCCAAATAAAGGTGAATTTACCCTGGAGTAAAACTGTAATTCTGTTCTTTCTCTATCACTGGCAGTTACCAATCTCTTCTTTTGCAGAGGAGAATGAATTTGAAGACATTTTTAGTGTCTGATTTAAAAAATAGTTTTGTGAATGGTATTAATTCCCCATAAAGGGAGAGGACTGTTCAATATTTGTCTTTTGAATCCATGAAGACTCTTTCTGGGTTTTGAACGATGGCTTACATTCATTGCATTAAACTAAAGAGCATTGCATCCTCAGTATTGTGACTATCTCCTCCCTCCAACTCTCACTGATTGTACAAGTTTTAATTAAGTTAGAGCTTGTCAGAATATTTTCTAAGCTCCCATTTAAGGAGCAGTAGATACTGCTGTAGTGAACTGAGCTGGTACTTGTTGGCGGGCGAGGAAAACCTTAACCTGTGAAGAATTGTTTTGAATGTGTATGATTTAAGTCAAACAGTCATTGCCAAGGCATTCATGGCTGTTTAGTTCTTTTTATCTTTGCTTTCTAATTCATCACCTTTTTTTTAAATTGCAGTTCAAATGTTTGGAGATTTGAACATATAATTAGATTTCACTCACAAAAGAAAAAGTGTGTTATTCTTCCCACCTGTAGATTCTGTAGGACTTTATTGTAAATTCCATAATGGACTATAAAACAAGCCTTTACATAATTCTACCTATAATTTGGTCTAAAATCTGTAGGCTGTCAGACAATGCCAACATGTCTACAGCCTCTGCTAGTGAGATCAGGCTGAGTTCTACAATGACAGCACAGACCATGTGGTCACACTTGAGATTGCACTGAAGGGGTGTAGGCAATGGCTACAAGGGGTAAAAAAACCCCAACAACCTGGGGAAAAAAGGGTTTTACAAACCAATGCACAGTCTTTTGCAGTACCTTCCTTGTTAAACCATTTCCAAGTTAAAAATTACCCACTTATTTTGTCCCCAACCTTTTCCTCCCATGTGATCTTTTCCCCTTTCCCTCTGACAACCCCTCTTTGATATTGCTTGATTAACAGACTTTTGGCAGTGTTTGTTTTGTCATTGTGGTGCATTTTGCCTACTGCCTTAATGACTTCACTATTAATGAAATGGGGGGTGGGAGGAGTTCTTACAGGAATGCTTGTTATTCCAATAGGCATCTACACATATTGAAATAATAAAACATCTGGGTAGTTTCATTTTCAACTGGCATTTCAGAATTGATTGATGTTTATACTCTGTTACTTGCTTGGAAGATGAAAGAGAAATCTTTATTTCTAATGGGTTAGATCTTTCTGTGGTTAATTAAAACAGAATAATTGAGTTCAGTTGATATGAAATGATTCAGTTTAGTTGGTGATCTGAACGGGAAATTCAGGGTTTTGTTGCCTGATGAAGTTGTAAGAAAGCAGCAAACAAGCAAAAATTGCTGGGTCAAAAGGCATGTTAAAATAGAAATATAAACACTGAAGTACCAGATGTAAGCAAGCACTTGTGAATCCTCAGAGGAGTCCCTAGAAAGAGCAGCTTACAGGACCTCTTGTGCTTTACGTGTGCTGTGCGAGGATTGTTTCCACTTGTTTTCTCTGATATTTACAAGATTTTGTACTATTTCACTATGGTTTCGTGTGTGTTTATGGCTTCCCCTCCTACCCCCCGAGCTTCTGTTCTCCCCATGGTTATCGTTTATCTCTCACTGCTTTGGCAAATAACTGCTCAGCAGGCAAATGCCTAATGCAAGAATGTGGCAGAAGTTCAGGCCGATGATTCAGGACTCCCCAGGAAAGCATTTTCTCTGCTGTCACTGCTCGCTGACAATTGATGGGCTGCTTTGGAGATGAATTGCACTTTCCTGTATCATTGCTGGACGATGGAGGGTTTGGTTTCAGTGGCTTGCTGTTGCTATGTGAGGATGGTCTGTAACTCTTAGAATAATAAGAAAATAAGGATTTCCCCAGTAATTCTCTCGCTACGTAGGGTAGACGCTGCGTAGTTCTCATTTCACATTTTGAAAGATGAAGCCTCAGGGTTCATGGAAATCTAAAATAACAACAAGCTGCAGATTAAGAGCATGTGTGGTATGTATAGTTTTTTGACCTCCCCGTTGCCCTCTTTTTGATTGAGGACAGATAAGATTAAGTGACCTGTGAGGGACAGAGCAGTAAACATTGTTTACACCTCCTGCTGAGGCTGAAGGACGCCTGTTTGATTGCTTCAGAAGAAGAGAGTGGTGGAGAGACGCTTTCCCAGGTTGTGGATGCGAGACACTGAATGACTTCATCCACACTTCACCACAGCAATTCCACTGGAACTTAAAGGGGGATAATGGAGGAGTAAATTAGCCTGTATTTATATTGCATTTATGTATTTAACAGAGTAATACATACCTCAAAAGATCGATGTCCTCTTATGGAGCATGTCTTGCTATGAATATTTAGTATTATTAATGACAGAATTTTGTTACTAGTACAAGCTTGTTGCATTTGGTCATTGAGACATGAAATATTTCCGAACTCATGCTATCTTTGGATTTATCCCTGTTCTTGAATTGCACGCTTTTTCCAGTGGTGCCTGAGGCTTGCTGGGTTAAATGATGTCTGAGGAAGGCTTTAGCGTTCACTGCTTGACTGCTTTATGTGGAATTAAACGTGCTTAATGATACAGTATTATGGGTAGTGATGAACAAAATATAACTGCAGTGTACAACACTGATTAAATTACTGTGTTTTTCTTAAGCTAAACTTCTACATCAAGATTTATAAGTTGATTAATGTTAGTCATGCATGAAAGCCTGTCTGAATTAGATTCTCAAAGCAGCTATAGGTTACAATTAGAGAATTCTGATACATAAGTAATCTAGGGTATGATGTCTGAGGTCTTCTTCAGTAAAATGTGATGCAAGTACATGAATATGGAAGAGGTTTGAATGCCACTTTTTTCCTCTAAAACATTTAGAAAGGGTGCAAATATTGCTGTTGTCAAAGTTATATGCGTGTTATAAAATGTGTACTATTGATGCTCTTAAAGACAAGTGTGGCTGGTTTATAGAGTTCAGGAGTTGTACCAAGGGTATTAAGATCATTCAGGTGTTGTATGTTCATGACCTTAATAAACACATGACAGCTTTTATTATCTGAGGTTTCAAACCCCAGTGTGTGGAAGGAGGAATGGTGCTAAGTGAGGCAGAAAGGGGAAGTGGGTGAGCTATTGCTTGTTTGGTTTGCTTATTTGTTACAACACTACTCAAGCATAACTTTCCTCATGACCTTTTAAATTATTTGCTACTTGATGATGTACTTCATTTGAAGAGTGTCTTTAGCCTTGAGATTTAAAGTGGTCGTTGCAACAGAATATTGATGTGCAGGCAGTTAATAGGTTTTGATTCCATTGAAACGCTGTGGGGAAGCTCAGTCATTAGTTTTTTGACACTGACTGCATTGTGACAGTCAAGTTTTACTGGATAAACTAAAACATTTTTTTTTTAAACCAGCTGAAGCTTGTTATATGTTGACTTCTGTTTTCTTTTTTGTGTTAGTCTACTGAAAAACAGGTTTTTAATTCTGTTAATGCACAGCCCTACTGTATCTTGTTTTGTAAATCACTTTCTTGTAAGCTATAGAAAAACTTATTTAATGAGTGAGATTTTTTTTTTATTCCTCGTGAACCTTCTGTGAATTGATCCTACATTTTAGATGTCTGTACTGCACGGTTAAGGATGGCAAATTGAAACCTATATGCAAACAAAATATAATTTTATTTAAATTTATAATGGTGTGATCAGGCTAAAGGTTATAAAATAAAGTTTTATCTTGATTGATAATGATGTGTTCAGGCTAAAGGACATTAATCAGAACATCTACATGGTATAGAAGCTATAGCTGCTATTCATTACAATTATTTACTAAATCAATAATGCAAAGCTATCTTTATAAAAAAATATTTTCTAGAGATTGATGTTACTCGCCCAAGTTGATGACTGTGGGTTGATCTTTTTTGCTCAGCCTCTGAGGGGTAACCTGGAGGGGCATCCCCATTCAGGAGAGGAATCCCAAACACATCTATGGAGGGGAGTGTACTAGAATCTCTCCTGATCAAAGACAGGACTAAGCTTTTATAGTATAAAGTGATTGACTGCTAGTCACCTGTTGCTGCACCAAACCATCTAGTTCAGTAAGATCTGTTTCTAAAATGAACTTTTTAGCTCAGCAAGACCTTTGCGTTTTTATAGAATAAAATATCTGAAGTTGGAAGGGACCCATAGGGATTATTAAGTCCAACTCCCTGCTCCTCCCAGGACTACCTAAAACTAAACCATATGACTAGGAGCGTCATCCAGATGCTCTTTGAGCTCTGACAGGTTTGGTGCTGTGACCACCTCCCTAAGGAGTCTGTTCCAGTGACCAACTGCCCTCTCAGTGAAGAACCTTTCCCTAATGTCCAATGTCAACTTCCCCTGGTTCAGCTTCATTCCATTTCCTCATGTCCTATCACTGGTGACCAGAGAGAGGAGATCAGCACCTCCCCCTCTGCTGTCTATCCTTCAGGAAGTTGTAGACTGTGATGAGGGCACCCCTCAGCCTTCTCTTCTCCAAGCTGAACAAGCCAAGTGACCTCAGCTGTTCCTCATAAGTCTTGCCATTGTGGTTGTCCTCTGCTGGGCACACTCCAATAAACATAAATGAAAAATGTAGATAACTAGTCCTTCAAGTAGTTGCAGGAACTAAATATAAGTGGTGTTTCATTCTTTTTGCTACTCATTAAAACATCTGGTTTCACATCCTACTTTGTGGAGCATCTGTTTTCACATCTTACCCTGTGACATTTGTTTTGGGGCTACTCTTCAACACTAAAGACAGTATGACCTCCCCACATATCTGGTAACTTTCGACCAGAAAGTTCACAAGTAGGGCAATGTTCAAGATGACGCTAAGCAGAGCGTCCTGCTACAGCCTCACTTCAAATTTTCATCAAATATATTTACATAATTCTTGATTATATCTTACTTGTAAGCAATTTATTTCAGCATTCCCAATATTAACAGAGGTACAGATAGTTATGACTTGGCTAACTCAAGAAAAAGAATGGAATGTGATCATTTACCTTTCAAAATAGTATTCCATTCTTCTCTTAAAGCTTACGCTAATAATTTCCTCTTTCAGAAAGGATGAATTATTCTTTCTGTATAGCTTTTATTTCTTCTTAAGGAAAGGCTTCCAGTTCTAAAGCTTATAGAATTTCTATTGGTATATAAACTGGTACAATGAGTACAGTTTCTTTTCAGTTTTAATGTCACTTCTGCAATAAGCTATGCATATGTATTCCTGTTTAATGGCCTTTTCTTTTTTTAAGGCTTCCATGAAAAAGGTCTCAAGTAGAGAATCTGTTTGCCGAGTTCCAGTTGAGATTGAATTTTCACTGGAGTTATGAACACCTAAATACAGAGACCTATTAGGAAAATGCTGAAAAACCTATTGCAAATATAATTCCCTAGTAAAATGTTGTGAATATCCTACGTGCTGCTGCATGTTCTTGTTGTCATTTGTACAAATACAGTATACAAGGGGGAAAAGAAATCTGTCACTGTAAGACATTACTTTGAAGAAACTGCAGTAACTAACCCTTTTCAACAACTTGTTTCTGGGAAAAAATGAAAGCTGCAGTTTATTCAGCTCCACTGTGTTAGTGATTGAAACAAGCATTAAAAATAAACCTCATTGAACTCTGAGGTCCTTATTTTGACATTACAGTTCTAGAATATCATTCGGAGGACAGCACAGGGCCCGTTTTAATTGGGTTGCATTGGAAAAGGCTGCCACAAGACACTCGGGACCAGATTCCCAAGCAACCTTAAACGTATCATAATCCTTCCTACAGAGTGGGTGGGAAGCACTGTCACTTCTGACATGATTGCGTTTTACACTCGGTTTACACATGTGCGGATATTGACACAAGGTTCAGAGCAAAATAAAGGATGGCTCCTTGCAAAGTAATGCAAAGAGAAATGAGTTATTCAGCACACATCAGGTAAATGTACAGAGATATGAGTATAGGACAGATAATTCCTTTTGTTGAGTATGAAGTCTAATGATTTCTCTGAATAAATCACTGATTATGGGGTTCTACCAACATAATAAGACGCACCACTTTTTTTAGTACTAGCTTAGAGTCCATGAAAAAGAAATGCAACACATGACACAACTGATTTCTGTTACTGTTTCTTTAAGGCAGAACATAAGGGATCCGGATTCACACTGGTTCTCCAGTATAAATCCAAATAATCTTGCTCTAATAACTTTGTCTTAACATGCTGTTCTTGAAGTCATCAACTTCTGCTGTTTTAAAGTCACTGAGGAGATGATCTGCCTTGTATCTTGGTCTCTCAGTTTTTCTTCATAATAGAAACTTTTTTTTAAAAAAAAA